>APFE031423844.1:4270-15866 GCA_000404065.3 Pinus taeda | reverse complement strand
GGAGGAGGAGGAGGGGGTGGAGGTGGAGGCAGAGGCAGAGGAGGTGGGAGGAGGAGGAGTGGATCAATAAGAACCAAGCATTGGTTTTGCACTCCCATTATGTATTTACACTAGATTTAATTTTGGTGTCAGGTCCATTGACATTCGTATTAGTGTCATAATTTATTGATGTCTTTTCCAACATGCATATAATTTGGTGTATTGCATTTGTACATTTCCTTCAACAGTTGTAACCCTAGTTCCTTCTAGATTTGAACATAATTTGTGCCTCTTATCTACTTTAGTTATAATTATAAAGATGTCTATTTCCTCAAAGAAACTTGTATGTTCCAAAATATGCATGTTCAATTAATTACACATATTTCTATTAAATATATGAATAACAACTTAGTAAGATTTAGTTCCCTACAATAGTGTATATTTGGAGCATTTTCTTACTATGGGTGAATCAAAAGACTCATCGAAAACCATATCAAAAACAAATTCCATCATTACATCTAGATGCACCAATCATCACAATAATAAAATTACATAGTCTCGTACTTCATACCAAGACCTGTCTTCCATGAGTAAAATTTTTAGAATTTGTTTTAGGATGGAACCCACTTAATTAACCATAAATTTATTTATGTCCATTTATATACTTTTATTTGAAATATTTCTTGGTGTTGACCATGATCTATGGAAATTGTACTTGTGATTTTATCCTTCCTGTTTTCCATTTACCTCATAAGAGTTCAACATTTCTTCCCTTAAAATCTCTCATAAGTATCATCTACATTCTAGTTAAGCTATGTCCTTGCATAGAAGTCATTGACTCATAATTCTAATTCTAATATGAGTAAAGTAATATGGTGATAGCATGGCAGAAGAGACCTATTGGTACAAAATTAAACATAGTATTCAACTTTCTTTATTCCCCATTACTCCCATGTCTATTTATCCTACATGATGACCACATCCCTAGAATTTCTCATCCAAATTTTTAATCCAATAATCATACACTACAATGTGTTCATTTATCGAGTTCGAATATGAACAAGGTCTATCATTTAAAGTATTTTAAACCATTTTTACCTCATGGCTCATGGTATAGAGTCCTTGTGCCCTCCTAAGAGAATTTAACGACAACTTAAGTTTGGGGAACAGATAAAGAAATAAAAATTTTACCTTCTACAAATTTCCCAATCGTCGAAACCAAGTACAATAATTTTAACCTAATTTGAAATGGATTTCACTCAACCTACTTCCTCAATTCATTATTTAAATTTAAACAGGGCAAGCAACATCTTCGACAATTAACATTAGAAAACCCTCAATCCTCTTCACCCAAACCAAGTACAGTAATTTTGAAGTAGAGTTTAAAAGAGGGACAGAAGGCTAGCATATGTGGTGATTATATAATTGCAGATGCTTTTCCTATCTCCCATATGATGCACTAGAATGGCTTCAGGAAAAAATCATTTGTCACCCCTCTCAAATTAATCCATAAATTGCCATTTTTTCTGGTTGTGACTAAGAATGAAGAGAATAGTTATGAAATCAAGGAGAATTGGAAATATTTATAGTTAAGTGAGCCAGTATACCTTAAACCATACTTGGAACACCAAACAAAAAGTCATGCAAATTTCCTCATATGAGCAAGCCATCATAAAAGAAGGCTATGCGAGAGTCATCATTGTGATCATTGCCAACATTTTCCGTGAGACTCTTATGGAATTTGAGTCTCCACACATGACTTAGCCTTGCCCATTAGGATGCCGAATTATCAACAACACCCTGCTCTCCTGTTTCAAGATATAATTTTTTGCAACAGTGGCCTCAGGGACATTTCTCGGCCTCCCTTGCTAAACGACTGCAACACCTTGCGATATCTCCTTCTATGGAAGCATTCAAAGGAAATCTAAAGAAAAATGCATCCAATACCATTTTAGCATTGAACACGATGAAATTTGATACCAACGTGTGGGTAGGAGGAGTATTTATATTGAAGAACTGCTAATCGAATAGACATTGTGTAACTTCCACGCAAGGAGAAATTAAGATAGGAGAAGATAATATGAGCAAGATTTTCCTAGTGTGACTTGTCTATGTGCAAGTAATGATAAGTGTTATCCAAATTACATAAGAATAGAGGAGAATAACCACTCGCAACAAGTTGTCATTTGCTTGCTACAAATAACCACTCGCAACAAGTTGTCATTTGCTTGCTACAAATAACCACTCGCAACAAGTTGTCATTTGCTTGCTACAAGTCTGGTAGCTTCACTCGCTTGCCTACCTGAGGGATAGTTTTCCTCGACCTAAAGTACACCTCGTGTTCTTATTACTTTTTCTCCCAGAAAGAAACTCATAATTTCATAAGACCTTTACAAGTATTAGGATTACCTGAGGTGAATAAGGTTTTTGTTTTCAAGATGGAATGAAATTTCAATTATTTAAGGTATTAAAGGCATTCTTTATCCTTATTTGAGCAGTGAGCGATAAGAATTTGATACATGGCCATGGAATGTCCAACCAAGTGTCTTTTTCTCAGATAAGGTGGATACTCACATTGTTCTCCCTGAAACCAAGAAAGGATAACCATTATCCTACACCAAATTCCTTTCAACGCCTCTAGATCAGTGGATAGGGCCAAAGAAAAGGCATTATTAGGGACTGAAAGGGAAACAACAACCCTTAATGGGATTTTATCCAAAAACTTAGTTGGGAAGGTGTCTCTTTAGCTTTAAATCTACCAATAAAATGAACTACTTCCGAAAGCTACCAAAATCCAACATCATCACTCATAGTAAAATATTATAGGGTCGGTGTAGACACACAATCACTTAACCCAAGATTACTTAAAAGAAAGCAGGTGGAAGTGATTTTATCCATGTTGTGATTCTATTACCCAAAAATTGGATTTGATGTATTTGGAATGTTTTTATTTGTATTTAGTATCAAACAAAAAATAGTTTATTTCAGTATCATTCATTGTCTCTAAAATTTAGAAGCACTCACTGCGAATAAACAAAAATGATCATTTCAAATACATTAACAAGAAGGTTTACAACACCTAGCCATCGATATTCGTATCATTTATATGGTAGATTGGGTCCCAGCTTCCCTGTTGACAATCCTTAGAAATTAAAACTTGAAATCACCATATTTGCTTCATGCCTATTCGTGGTTCTAGCATTGCACTAGATGTCCAAGGATTTAAACATATAGGCATTCTTAACATATGGGCATTCTTAACTTGGTAGGAAAGATTCCAAGCATCTAAAATGGCATCACCAGAACGTCACATATCTTGTGGTGTGCCTTTCACACTACACTTTTGTAGGGCTTCTCAGGGCTTGAGCCAACGACCATGAATGCATAATGCACTCATTAAGATAATTGAGGATATTATGTTAAGCATAGAATATAGTTAAGTCATATTAATCACATTAAGCAGTCGATTCACTTTAGGTGATGGCAAGGAAATTCTTTCATGGATGCGGCTTGACAACATTAACTTCCTTATCCGTAAACCATACGTAAAATTGTTTTTTATTGTTTCTCATTGCTTGCTTTTACCAGCATTATTCTCTAAGCCTTTTTTAGGGTAACCCTATATCTATAAGCCAAAAGTAGGATTTTGGGATTGAACAATTTCGTACCTATCTGGGTCATTAAATAGGGTGGATAAGGTCGATCTCTCCCGGATGTTTCCCATGCAATAAGGATAACAGGCACTGACAGTTCTGGAAAGAATAAAAACAGACACTGAAACCGCCATTCATCCCAAAAGTGGATAGAAAATCTGTAACACACTCGAAAAAAAATGACTGCGCATGAGAATCAAGCAGCATACCCGTGTATTCAGCACTAATCCATAGGGAGGAGTAATCGTATGGTGAATCACATGTCCCGGCTAATTTTCCCGACCTTTTTCCAAAAGAAAATAAGAGCTAGCTTCTGTCCGTCCAGATAACATGTGCAGAAGCTCCATCCCCGTGCCTCGATTTCATATTCAGATTGACAATTCTTCCTAGTTATTCCTCTCCTCTTCCATCAACGAGTTTCCAAAAGTGATGGAGACATAACCAAATTGTTTGTTAAAAAGCTTCACAGGTTGAAACTGCCTCATACGTCCCAAAGGTTGAGTTTTATCGCTATCATCTGAGAAAGGTTGAGTTCTCTGTTGTGAATGTTGAACTGGCTATGATATATCTTCCTTAATGGGTTAGTCCATTTCATGGGAATCAGTTGTTGAGTACGGCAATTTAAACACGGTGGTGAGGTCCTCCCTACAATGGATGGATTGGTGGTGGTTACCACCTAATGGGAAACACGGTGACCGGGTAGACACACAAGTGGACCAACTCTTTTCATATTTCGAGTTGCCATAACCCATCATGTGCTTTTTCCCACTACGCATTCACCCCACGCAATGTACTATCGACATTATGGATGAGTCCATTGATAATTTGTAACATCCCACTCAATTCGATATCATGAAAATAGAGTCAAAGAAATTTTTGGAGGAGGTCATATTTTGTAGTTTTAAATTCCAGAATTCTTCAGTTCCTCAATAATATAGTACGCCAAAGAATCCATAACAACACCTTTACGTCCAAAAAAATGTTCTTTATATGACAAAGCAGATTAGATTTCCTGCGGTACTTTTGCTGCTGGCCTATCGTTTTAAAACTTACTAAAGTTTAAGTACATGGCTCGATCTCATGGGCATGGATTTGAGACAAGCTTAGTAATTCCAGAGATTTATTGCATACTTTGTAGCCATGGAAAGGCAACTTCAAAAACATATAGTGAGGGAAACACAAAGACCCCAAAGCTTATCTTGATAGCGGTTTGATGTAGGTTTGATTGAAGTCTCTTGAGAATTCTTTCGGATTTAACACTATATTTAATTTTTTTATACCATATGGTCTTCATAGAAGACGTGTTTGAGCATACAACCTAGATGGGGTAGAAAACATCTTCCACCAAAGCATAAAAGCTTCCTCCTTAATTAAATTGCTTGATATAATACCCTGTTACATATCTTTTGAATTAACGTATGTATATTCATGGTTCCTCAATAAACCATTAAGGAATCCTAACTTTCTTTAACAACAACAAATAAATATGACATTAACATGTTCTAAGCTTCAAATTTTAACTTCACCTTTACGGAGAACGTTTTTTTTTTTTTTAAACCCGTAATTGAAATCCTACGGAGGTGGATTGGCCCATAAAAATTAGTGTTTGAACTTTTTTTTTGATACGTTTGGTAACGAACCTCCTTAGCCTACCCTATAATTTAGCTCCTAAGCTCCCATTTCATAAATGTTTATTTTGATCTATATTTAATCGTTAAGAAACAATACCACATAGTGTATCTTTAGCATGCCCTTATATCATCATTAGTAATTCTGTAATAGACTCCACAGTCATGATCAATTTAATTATAGCGTGCTTCTGGTATGGTTTTTTAACCTTATTGTCAAGGCTTATGTGTCAGATTTCTAGTAAACATGATTTAGTAGATGAAAACAGAACTAACCATAACATGCAACCTATACTAATTTCCTTACCTACATAAATGATCTTAATTAAACTCTACTATCATGATCATCCATCATTATTATAGGTCTTGTTTCCATCATGCATAATGAATTGCTTAATTAAATACAAATCTTAGATCAGGCATTATACAAGTAACCTATCTCATAGACACACTAGGTATCGTTAGCAACCTGCTGATATTCAAGTCAATTTCATAGGATATATTATAGACCCATATATGCATAACTAAAAGGATGTTCCATTAATTCCTTATACTACATGAAAGAGCATCTAATTTCATTATGCATGACATAGACCATGGTGAACCTTTGATAATACTATGGGTGACATTCCTCCATAATTATTCCACATGCATGAAAACTTGCAAAACACTAAAGCATGCTACTCTTTGCTACCATTGTAAAGATAATCTTAATAACTTCGAAATGCATATCAGAGCACATGACAGTTACATGCATTATTGAATCATTCAATTTCTATAAAAGAGGAAATTATGTAATTCATATATCTTAATTGTAGGATTTAGCATCCTAATAATTTTGTTAGTACACAAACCAATGTAATTCATTCAAACATTCTCATGGTGAGGAAACTTAAGCAATCATCTCATAGAAAAATTGGAACGATAACAGAAACTTAATAGAATCTTCTCATAAAAAACTTGGAACTATAATAGAGAGAGAGAGAGAGGGAGAGAGAGAGAGAGTGTAAGAATCATCATACAAACATCCCATGCATCTAAGACCAACTAAAACCTCTCTTGAAGGGAGGAGCACCATCACCCAACCATAAATCACCTTTTACTCCCTTCGAGCCAAAGATCTTGCCAAGCATCAACTGCCCTCAATTGATCAATCACTGGGTATTTAATACCCTCTTTCATGATTTAGTTACCACTATCGACGTCCTGCTTTTATGGATTTTTCCATTTTCCTACGTCTTTTTCGCAAAACCTCATATTTATATCCCAGGAGGATTTTCCTCATAAAATCTTGCCTTTATTTCCCATGAAGCTTTTATGTCTGATGGATCTTTATCTCCCATCCATCCGATGGATATCCAATCCATCCAAATTTATCTAGAATGTCATATAGAAGCTTATAATGAAAGATTCATCTCTATTCCCGTTCCTCATGGGATTTGGAAAGAATCTCCTCTCTCTTGGTGCTCCACCCTCTAAGTGATTTATTTTATTAATTTATTAATAACAAATTTTCTTTTCGTAGTACATATCACCTAGCTTTCCTCATCTTAGGTTTAGAATAGTTTAACCCACAAAGGAGGGTATCACACCTATCTTCCCTTAGCTTAGGTTTATAATCATTTAAAAAACAAGGGAGGATATCAAACCTAGCTTTAACTCAGCTTGGGTTTACAATAATTTAGCACACAAGAGAGGATATCTAACCTAGTTGTAACTCGGCTTAGGTTTGCAATAATTTAGTACACAAGGGAGGGGTGTTAAAAAACTAAGGAAACACACATAATACAATTTCAAGTTAATATAAAAACAAACACCCAAATATGAAAATGTAACATTAAATAAGAAATCACATACTATAAAAAGTAAAACATACAGTACAAGTTCAAACAAACACACAATATACAAATTGGACTAAACACAAAACATGCAATTTCAAATAACTAATTGCAAATGATAAAATTTCAAGTCAATAAAAGAAAATGCTCAAATATTCTTATGTAGCTTTAAAAAAACACACACACACATAATATACAAATTAAAATCTACAATATGTTTACCCATTCAAATTCATAATTCATTACAACAAACACAAGATTACAATTCCAAATTACATACAAATATTCATAAATAAACATTCATACAAGCATTCACGTATATATGAGATTTTAAATAAATAAACATACAAAATACTAGATCAAATAAGCAAACACACTATATAAAATTTGGTGTCAAAATACAAAAGAAAATAATCATTATTATGACCACCCACATATAGATATGAAATTTCAAAAAAGAAAACACACAATTCAACTAAACACACACACAAATTCAAAGTAACATGGTACAGTATCAATTCAATATATGAAAATAAATACATAAATACATTAAATTATATATGTATACCCTTATCTAATTATATAAAATATAAATAATACAATATAAAAAGCTTTTAAAAATCACTAAAATGAAAAAAAAAAAAAAAAAAAAAAAAAAAACAACCAATATGAATGGTCTGTTAAGTATAACTATATTTAGTGTTTTTCAATGCATGGTCAAAGATTGTATAATTTATATTTTTGTAAAAAAAAATATAGATTGATTTTTTTTTATAATGTAAGTGTGTTATGAGTTAGATGCGAATGGGATAAGTGTTATAATATTAATGGATGATCATTGAAGTGTAATATGACATGCCTCAAATATAAATGTTGTAAAGTAAATGTATCTTTAAAAAAATATGTTTTGAAGGTTATGAGTTTAAAGAAAAGTAATCAACACAAATAAAGATAACTACACCACTGAAAGAAAAATGGTGCCCCATCCTTCTTGAGAACTAAGAAGGAGTTTAACCCTTTCAATAAAAAATATTTTTATTAATAATTGTGTGCATAATTCTCTTACAGTATCTGAGAGAAGGAAAGAATAATATATAACTACATCAATATTTACTCTAAAAAAAAACCCTTCAGCAAAACTAGGAGGTGAAATCCCTCCCGTAAATAAATTTGCATGCAATACCACATAAATATTAGAGAAAAATGTATATTTTTAATAAGATATAATGAAAATTATCAATTTGTTTTAATATTATCAATTTGTCTTTTATATAAAAATAATAAATCTTTCTATCACATATTTAAATAATGAAAACAAATAGAAATCCACTTTCGAAAATGTATATTTTTACACCCAAAAGGGAAAAACCTACAGATTAAACAAAGAAAGAACACAATACACCGCAAGTCATGTTAGAAAAAAATAATGGGTTAAACTAATAAAGAAGAGGTTATACTAGAAAACCACAACATAAACTAATACACAATAGATTAAAACCAAATACACAGCTATCAGAAGTCATTAAAAATCCAGTGATGCTTGAATTCATAGGGGATAACTTCTTGAAGGAATGACGGAAAAATTATCTGTAATAAAAATTATTGAGGATGATTGAAAAAATAAAGAAAAATTTAAATTTAATACAAATTATTGAGGAGGAAGGAGAGCCTTCAATTCAATAAAATTGGCTAAAGCACGATGTTTCAACTAATCAAAAGGAGAGATACATGTCCATCTCTATATATCTAGAATTCAAATTTGATTTCACGTTCAACAAGCTAATTGGAATGCCTTGAACAACAACAATGTCAACCACCTCTTTCCTTCCATATTTCATTCATTTTCATGCAACGCCAACTCTTCATTCACTCTAATAATTTACACTGCACCAAACAAAAATACAAAGTTATGAAATGGAATTAATTCTTACAGCAAGGCAGAGATGAACAGAAACACTACAGTTAAATAGAATTTGATCCACACCATTTTAGAGATAATTGATTTCTTTGATCCCAAAAAATCGGTAAACAACTCATCTTTCCTCCTCTTCCCTTCTCTTTTTAGCCTTCTCCTCTATCCCACACAACCATGATTGACTCAAACATAGACTCAACACAGACAGACCCAACTCTAACAAAACATATAGCCAAACACACAAGAATAATCGGAATCGATATGGACAAAGGAAAAGGAAGACGTTGGAAAAATGATAAGACTTAATATAGGGATTTCACACTTCCCTTCAATGGATACAAGAGTTTTACCACTACTACTTCCTCCGGGATTCCATGCTCTCTCTTCAGTTGAGAGTCCATGCTTTTTCAAATTTCAATTGAATCTACGCCTCTTTGAAATTTTCGGCATATCTTTTTTTGTTCTATGTTCGACGGATGCTTCTGTTTGTTTCTATTTTTTGGTGGTTCTTTCCATTAACGCTTGCTATTTTCCCTTTGAAACAAACATCTTTCCAGAACACATATTTCCAATAAGGCTTCAATTCATGCTTTTACCATTTTTTATTTATTCCATTTCGTTAGTCACATTATTATGGATTTGACATTTAGAATTTGGTCTGGATTTAATTTTCATTTTAATATTTTATTTATTTTTCAGGATGTTTGAAATAGGGTGTTCAAAGAACTCGAGAGTTTGTCTAACATATCATATTATTTTATTTATTTTTAATTTTATCTAATAGCTATATAAATTTGTTGGATATTAATATCATTTTTTCTCTCTAAATTGCAAAGGAATATGTAGTAGTGTAGCATCTTGACAAATTTGCAAAACGGTTTTTAAGAAGTTTTAAAATAGGTAAGTGAAATATGTGTGTCCTAATCTTTACAATGAAAGGCAAGTTCCTTGATCTTGGTAGGAATTAGTGTATAAATATAAACAAAATGGCTAGTAAACTAAGATGAACATCAGAACACTTACCTCATGATATATTTCACATTACCATGACTAAAAAAAATCATGAAGATCTCAAAACTCTACCCAGGATGAAAATTAATTATGAAGGTGGAATGCAAATATCAAAATTCTAACAGACATGAAAATTACTTATGAAGTTGATAGCTCAGAGATTGTCAATAATGAGAATGCTAAAATTTAAGACAAGGAATTGCTCCAAATCATCAAAGATTGATCTTCACTAGACGTACCCTTCTAGTGAAGAATGTACCCTTCTTCTTGTCCTTCATATCCCAAGTAATATGTAGGTCTTTGTGAAGTTGTTGACTTGTGAGACTATTATAGTTGATGTTAAGAGCTCTGATGTAAATGCTAAAACTCAAGATAAGGAAGGAGTTTTGCTATATCAGCAAATGTTGATCGTCATTGGAATAAGAAACCTTATGATAGGACATTTAAAGTTTTATTCTAAAGCAATTGACTCTCCCCCTTGTTGTTTTTCTATGTCGTGGTATGCAAAATTTTCTCAGTAACTTGAACTTGAGTGTTAGAAATAATTGACGATAACAACGAAATTATTTTAGATGAGGATGGAATTCCTCTATATTTAGAGTTTGATCTTTATTGAGAAGTAAGGACAACTCCTATAAGTAAGGGAAAGAATATCACCTTAAAAATGGTAGAAAACCTACATTTAATGAGGTTGGCACTATTTTCACAAATAGTAGTAGCAATGATATTCAAGAGAATCATAATCATCTAATTAATGCATATGATATCGAATTTGGTTCATATTCTGTCCATTTTCATTTTCTACTTATTTTAAGAGGTCAATAATTTTCACTGCCACTATTCAATTTGGTTTATTGATCCTTCTCCTTTTCCATTCAAAATATTTTCTCATATGAATCACTTATTATAGTTCGGTTGCATCTCCACCTATATTCTCGTTATGAGGAGTTGTCTAATTGTTGTAATCATTTGGATGCTTTTTGTTCTTTTGTGTCTTCCATAAATTTTTTCTATGTATTATTAGAGTAGGATTGTTGTCCATTTTACTTAACTAGGAAATAAATTTCAGAAGTGCTTTTAAAAATGTAATTAAATATTGTCTATGAAACCTAATGTAGTTGTATTTGAGATTTGGTGACATCGGAGGCAGTGGGGTGGTGGAAATTTGTTTAACCAATTTGTGTCAACTACAAGTCTATATATTTTTATTAAAAATTTAAAGAAAAAACCATAAAAGAAAAATGTTACAAAATGAATTATGATTATTATAAAAAAATAAAAATAAGAATTCCTCTTCGGGCCCTTCGGCGGGCTCAATCTGATTCTCAGAATTGGATTAAGGCTGGGGCCCACAACCTTCGACTAGAAAAGGTGCACGTAGCTTTGCCTACACAAGGCCATGCCTTGCTGAGCCCCTAGGCAGGGCTCCATCGCTGTTCCACTAGCCCCGGGTTGTGGCACCTTCAGCCACTGGCCAGGGCTCCATCTTATTGATAACATCAGATGAACCCCTCACTCGATTCTCGGAATCGAGTTGAGCCCACCAAAAAGCCCAAAAAAGGATTTTTTTTT
>APFE031423841.1:48662-59872 GCA_000404065.3 Pinus taeda | reverse complement strand
TTGTGCCCCTATTGTCCCCATATTGTTATTACTGTGCCCCATAGAATCCCTCTATTGTTATTTTTGTAGCTTTATATTATTATTGTTAGGTCGGCTGGGTTATATTGTGACTCCTTAGACTCTTATATATAGAAAGGAAGTTTTTTCATTTGAATCATCCAAGAATTGTTCATTTGTGTAATGTAAAGGAGGTTGCCCCCTCGAAGAGACTGAATTCTAAGGCATTCAACTATCTTTTCTATCTTTTTGTGAACTGGTTTCATAACAGCTTGGGATCCACTATCAAATAAAGTATCAACTTGGGTATGTTTTGTAATGACCTTGATATGGAAAATCAAAATTTTTTCTTTATCATTTTGAGACTCAATAGACTTACTAGAAGAACTTGTACTTGCAATAGAAGATTTACTCCCATGGATGTGATTTTGGTCTCATCACCTAAATCAGATCCTAGATCTTGTTTAGTTGTTGCAACAGTATTTTGTTTCCCCTTGTTATTGAACTTCTTTGGCCTCATTTCTGAATGTAGTTTCCAAAAATGGTCTTTATCATGGCCTTCTTTAGAACAATGTTTATAGGTAATTTTCTCTCCCTCTTTCTTGACTGCAACATTATTTTTTTCTTTGCCTTTAAACTTTCTCTTTCCTTTGTCTCCAGATTTGGATGGCTTCTTGCTAGTCTCTTGAGGAACATTCTTCCCTCTTGCTTCAAAATGAGTTGTATGAACACATACTTCATCTAGATTGGTGGGATTAAACATAAGAATTGTATGTCTCAAATAACTATGTAATCCACCTATGTATTTAAGGAGAGTGTCTTGTGAAGACAAATCTACACCTAAGATTAAAGCTCTTCTTCTAAATTCTTGTGTGTAATTTTGAACACTATGACCTTTAGCTTGTCTAAAATTTTGCCGATCCATAATTTATTTTTACATAAAGGCTAATGGATAAAATTTCCTTCTTAATGCAGCTATAAAATCATTCCAAGAAGAGATAATTTTACCACTTTTCTTAAAATCTCCTTGAGTTCTGACCTCCCACCAGATCAGAGTTGCACTTTCCAAATGAAGAGATCCAAGTTGGATCTTGGTCACATCATCCTTAATCCTTTGAATCCTGCAATAGAATTCAATTTGACAAACCCGATTATCCAACTTTTCAGCATTTACTTGCACATTGTACATAGGAAATTCAAACTTGACATCAAGCTTTAACAAAGGCGACTTCGCATGTCCTTTTGGAAATCTAGGAGGAGTATGTGTAGGTGTTGAAGGAGGTGAAGAAGTAGGTGAGGGTGGAGGTGAATATGGAGGTGAAGGAAGATGTGGTGGTGGATGCTTGCTCCCATCACCATCATTACCTTTTGGAGGATTTGAACTCTCTCCTTGCAACCTTGTTGTCCTCTCTTCATACAAAAATTTCACCATTTCAGAAATATCATAGAAAGACTTTCTGAAATCTCTCTCATCCTCACACATCATTTCATGTCCTTCTTCATGTGCCATGACTGGTGGAGTTTGAGGAGTTTGTAACCTCGTTGAACCATTTTGAGGATTTGGCTCTTCAAGCACTCCTTGTCCTCTTTTCAGCTTTAAACTTGTAAGCATCAAGAAAACACTTGCAAACATAGTCAAACCTTCAAAACAACCATGCTTTGATACCAAACTAATTTGAAATTAAAAAAACTTGAAGTTTTCATAAAAGGTTTGCAAGCAAGTTTATGTCTTGTGGGCAATGGATCAATTTGTAAAATCACATAAACTTAGTGTTTTTAGTAAAGTTTGGCAGAAATAAAACAGAGAAAAATAGACCATGAACAACATCACATAAACATCAATTTGATGAAAGAGTTCACCCCTCCTAGGCTATGTCTCCGGGTCCAGCTTCCAATGTTAGGCCTTTAAATTATATGCTAAAATATGAAATTACATTAGTTTTCATAGCTCAAATTGTAAAACTAACACTACCATTGTGTCTTGAACACCCAAAAACCCCTGTCTAGGCTATTCTTGGGCTAAAAAGGGCTTAAGAATGACCAAGTTAGGCTTCTTTCTCCAATTCCTTGTTATTTGTCTTGCAAATTGACAAAATTGACTAACTGTGCTACGAAATCCACCTTTTCGTTGACCGCCGAGTGACAATTTTTCTTGGGACTGATGAGATTTCCACCACAATTGGTGCAATTTGTCTCCTAATTAGCTACGCTCATAAAGCCTTATCGCCATATTTCTAGCCCCAAAGGGCAGTCACATCGCCACATATGGCTAGGAGTCAGGCTAACCATCTGCCCCCATCGGCTAAGCCTTCCACTTCGCTTGTCATGGTCACATGTCATTTAATATGGCCAAGGTTTGGGGCTAACCACCCACCCCCACCAATTTAGCTCTACGCAAGGGCATATTTGTTGCCAAGAGGACCAGGGGTTTGGGGCCTATCTGCTCACCCCCTCCACCATAACTCTTGCCTGTGGGCATGTGGTTTCACTTAGAACCCAAAGCCAGGGCTAATTGTACACCCTACCCCACTTCACTGCACTCTTGGTCATATTCTTTCATATAACCTGGGGCTAGGGCCAAGCACCTCACCCCCTTCCCTAAACGCACCAACAACATTAGTTTAAATAAAATTGGGGTCCTATAATTGCTAAGGACTAGTCACATGGTGTGGTGGAAAGGTGTGGTATTACTATGCATGAGGTCTAGGGATCGAACCCCATTGAGGCCCTTCGACCCTATTATGAAATTTTTGGCCCACGAGGGGCCCTCTCATTGGGTCATGTGGCACCTCATGATTGGGCCACTCAATCGATCAACAACCAATCACAAAGTGCCAACCCAGTGATACAACCCTACCACGTGTCACTCCTGGATTGGTTCATACTACTCCTATGCCTACCTAGTCAACTATTGACATCAGTTGTACAACCTTCCCAGTCAGGATCTCAGTCAACCATGTAAGATGACTTTTTAGCTATTGGGAAAAAACTTCATAACATCATAACTTCCTCATTTGGAATTAGAACAACGAACAATACGATTTGGCACTAGTTTTGAGCAATTTTGAGCACTTTGATTTCTGAGCATATCTTTGATCCACTAGATCAAATATTTTTATTTTTTTCTAAGTAGTGAGTTTAAAATATTATTGATTTTTGGGACATGAAATAAATTACCAAAATAATTGCGAATTAGTTTAAAATGTCATTGATTTTTAGTAGACAATAAAATTCTTCATAATGATCTTGTTCGTTTAGGGTATCGTTGATGGGGCAAAATGTATTGCTAAAGGTAAGGCAGTCTCCTTGGTGTGAAGTCCCAATTAGACCTCACACAGTTTGGGATAGGAACCCCATCTATTATATGGGCCCATCTGCCACCATGTGTGTTTTAATATTGGCTATCAAATGTAGAGAAGTTAGCACGAGAGCAAGTGTGAAATGCCTAGAAAATGAGGACGAAATCAACCCACAATTAAAAGACTTGCAAAACAACGTACAAAAACATAACAGAAAAACAATAAGAAAAGTATGTCTGATGAGGAATCTGTTATCTAAAACCATCTGAAACACACTAGTAACAAAGTACTAGAGGTCAACTACAAATTAGTTTAAATAATTTTTTTGCAGAGTTTTATCCACAATGATAGTTTTCAATCGAAGTTTTGAGTCCAGACAAAGACCCATCATCAAGATGGTATAAACTTGAAATGTCAATTTAAAATGATCATTGTGGATAAAACTCTGGAATCAAATTCTTCAAATTCTAGCCACCACAAAAATTTTCATACAAATTAGTTCAAAGTTAGTTATTAGCATTTGCATGGAATAATTGAACAAAGATTCAAAGAAAAAATATAAATCAACCATGAATTAGTTCATTAACATATAACCAATATGAAAGCACACAAACACACATGATTGGAGTAACAGTTATCAATTACAACCAATAGATGAATGCATGGGAATATGTGCCAAAAATGAAGAATTTCTTATTAATAATATTGCAGAGCCAAGTACAAGTGCCAGAATCCCGTCAAAATGCAATAGTGGAATGAGGGAAACTCATATCATATCCAAAACAAAGCCCTAGTCTCACTACCATTGAGCCTAAAAGTTGCCAAGAGTAGAGTGCTCTCAACTCCCTAAGCACAAACAAATATCTAAATGTTAGTAGAGATCAAGTGCTAAAAGTCCTTTCAAATGAGGCATGAGGATATATTTATGCAAATGGGTGGGTGACCTTTCACCTCTCCCATGACTTTTCAAATTCCCTCATGGCCCATTCAACTCCTAAAACTCTTCACACTCCAAATTACTCTTGGATGACTTTTATCATTTTTTATTCTCATAAATATGATAAATATTACAATAATACAAGAGACATGCAATGGATTTTGAGGATGTAGTGTGTAAGTTTACATAGTCAACAACCATTCTAACATCTCCAATCAATCATTACATTAGGATACAAAATAGAAGCACTTCCTCATAAAAAATAAGAAAGTGTGTAGCAAGTATTCGTTCATTTATTATGCATGAGAATGCTCAAATCAATACTAAGAGATTATGAGGAGTTTACAACCCTGAAATGTCAATTTCATTTATGTGACTCCAATCTTGGCTTCTGATTCAACATATCCTTCATTGGTTTTGTTGAATCAGGAAACTAGTCCATCTGTCCTTTTGGTCTAAGGTTTTAATTCTTTTTTGTCGTCACGTGAGAAAAACGTGTCATTTCTCTTTGTATAATTGGTCTATGAATATTGTCATGCATTTTCCTGTGACCATCTTCGATCCTTCGAGAAACCTAACCAATGCCACATTGATTTATGGCCATTATCTTTGGTATTGAGGAAATAACTAAATCGTTTAGCTTTATTATCCTCTTCCATGAAAATTAAGCCAACCACATACACAGTGGCCATGTCTAATAGAAACATTTCAAAATGTAGAAAAAATATTTTCCTAGAAAAATTAACTACAGTTGACATCCTAATAGGATTCTTGACCTCTAGTGGGTTTGGATTTACACATTGATGTTGAAAGTCACAACTACTTTGTGCTCATCTCTCAAATGTGTTATCAATAGAGAATAACTCTAACTAGGTTTTGTTCAAAGAGAACCTATGGGGCAATTGTATGGCGTAAAAGTGTGTTGAGCCTTATGTCTTAATCCATTGTAGTGAGAAAACCCATTCTCATGACCATAGTTTTGATCCTCGCAAATAAATTCTTGGAATGATATCTTTGTTTCATGAGCTCAACACTTACAATTTTAGAGAACATTTTCCAGACACCAATTTGTCACCATGGATTTACGTTGAAAACATGTTGTAAAAGGATTCTAACACTCTATTATAGCAATTCATAGGGTTTTCTTGAAGGGAGTCTTATTAGTGAAGCTCCATCCAAATGCTTGAATTATATCTTAGAAGCCTTCATGGTCATCGCAACACTAAAAACAAAATCTAAAAGCACCCATAAGATTAGGGGGAGAGTATAAACAACTATGGGCCTCCAAATATACATATGTAAATCATTCAAGTGGAGTGTAGGAATGTGGAATTTGATATTTCCCTGAGATACATTTATAAGTGCATGGGGATTGAAATAGTGAAATAGATTATCGATCCACCATAGCACATGATTGAAATAATGAAATAGATTATCGATCCTACATGGTGTATTTTGATCTGCCTAGTTAGAAATGTCTAGGTGATCATTTTTTGGTGATAATAAATTGCCCCCCAATGTATGAGTGTTAGGAGTGAATCATATGACCAAAATACGTTGTAGGTTACACTTCCATGAGACACCAAAGGGGATTCAAAGAGAGAGAGAACTAAATAAATGCAAGGATGAACAAAAATGGAGGGGGCGAGACCTACTAAACTGATAGAAGTCTCCTTTTATGTGGGAGTACATGATCTCAAATGAGGCGGGGGAGGCATACCTATACCCGCTGAGATAACTACGTACAATGGCTTAGTCGACCTTTATCTTCTTCTTAATCACATCACTGTTTGGAGACCCTTCCTCTATAAAGTGTTTAGCCAATACTCGACACATCTATGAGAAGATACATAAATATATTTTCAGTCAAAGAATCCCAGCTAAGTCAATTTGATTGGCATATTTTCCTGAACCATTGCAAATGACAACATTCACCATGACTAGTATTGGGTTTTGATCAAATAGGAGACAAATTATTTCCATGGTATGTTCGATTATTCATACAATATCAACTTCAGTGCATTATTGCGCCCATGCATCATAGAGAGTTAATCAGTCGTTTGATAATAAGGAATGAATCCTCTATAGACCACTTCACTGTGTAGCAGTCAGCTAGCATAAATTAAGGTTAGGTATAGTCATTACTTGGAATCATTAATTATTGCCTAAAGCCTAACACTTGTGGAGTTCTATGATGTTGAGAAAGTACAAGAGATTGAAATTGAACACTACAACTTGTGTAATGATCATTACACTCATCACCTGGCCATATTTGTCTTAATAATGTTTCCCTTTTCAGATATGGGTGTGTATCCATTCAATATTTTCCCATACTAGTTATCGTACCCATTTGACAACAATCATTTTATTATAGTGGGTAGGCCAAAGAATAAGGTAGTGTTGTTTCGAGATGTAGTGCATTCCTTTGCCTTTTCTATTGTATAGAGTTTGAATTTTGAAGGCATTGAGCTTGAGGTTTAAAAGATGAGCATTGCATAAATGTAACATTGACTTATGTCATCTGGTTATGTGCATCATTCAAAGTTTCTACATGTTTTCCCTCTGGTGTACTAGGGGAGCAGAGATCGTTAAAAAGTTTCATATATAGCTCAGGGCACGGGTTCATGGTCTTCTTGTATACACCTTTGTGTAACAATATATAAGACGTATATGATATAAACAAGTCATAGATGACATTGATTATTTGGATTTTCCTTCTTCTAAATATTGATGACTTTCAACTGATTGCTTTGTCCAAGTGTAACAAAATATAAACTATGGAATCCTCATGTTATCAAATGTTCCCAAGGTTGTGGAGATTGTCAATACTAACTCATCACATTGGGTTCCAGGCTCTTGATCAAAGAAATTTTAATTAACTCTATGATTATGGGTGAAGCCAATTATACTATATTCAAGAGTTGGAGCCAATGAGCTTTCCTTCCATACATGTAACATAACCTAAGCAATGATTATGAGTGAAAAAGACATTAAAATAATTCATGATATCCTAATGGGGTGAAAATGACAAGAAAATTTTATGCCTTTATATCATGTTTCAAAATGCACACCTATGTTGACATCACCACCATTGTTTCTTCTTCAATTCCATCACCATAAATGACTGTAGCAAACAAGATGCATCGAAGAACCATGTCAATTAAACTATATCCTTTTGCTACAATGGGAATGGGTAAGAGAAAAGTGTAAACAAACATCTTTAGCACTACGTTTGTGCTCCATGTTAAGAACTCAGACATCCACTTCCTTCCAACACTGTGATGTCTTGTGATGCTATGAGATACATCTGTATCTTCTTCACAATCATATGAGTAATTGTTGTTGAAAATCCAAGCCCCAGTAGGCCGAGGATTCTATTCCATCAGTATTCTTAAATATTCTTCTCGACTAAGTGCATACAACCTTTCAATAAATCATTCTTTTATCCCTTAAAACAACCTTTTTCAATGGGTTGTGCTCGACAATTTTGAATAATCACGTACATTCTAGCTTTGGCCATCTTTTGTCTTCTTGCAACTTTACATATTTAGCCAGAAAATGAATATCTTTATCACTAAGGTGTGAATCAAATCCTAACATTTGGAACTTTTCCATAGTATATAATTTTGAATAGATGATCAATGTCACTGATGGAGGACATGTCAGGAAGGAAGTCTTGGAACAGATGCATTCACACTACTTTTGGACTAGATCAAAACCTTTGGAAGCTAATTGATTTCCCATTTTTCTCCTTAGATAAGAGATATTATCAACCTCTGTAGCCAAGCAATTTCTAAACTTTTTGTTTCCAAGGATAATCTCATATGATTGTTCAAGTGCTTCAACAATAAGCTTTTGTTTATGTGATAGGCTATCCCAGATTGCCGTCAAGATCTCTTTCCACATCAAACTTGTCCAACTAACTATAAATAATAACAGAGAAACACCATGAGACTAGAGGCATATCAACCTTTCTTATTTATGAATATCAATGTGAACAATCATATTTCCAAAAATATATGATTAATAATTTCAACAAAGTGTATCTCATGTAGTTTTTGTGGTGATGAACAAAGTGTGTGTCATGTAGTTTTTGTGGTAACATAGGTCATTTGTAATGTGAGAGCTAAACATGTCTACAAACGGATAGTGGTTGGATAGTGCTAATCAGGACAAATGAGTTTGAAATGTATAAAAAATAAATAGTAAAACAACTATGCTTTGTAAGCAATGATGCCTTGGTGCTTGCACTATTATAATGATGATAATGACAATTGCAACCAAAGGAAATAATGTCTGATCACCAAAATACCTATTTGATGGAATCAAAGGGTCATAGAAATCACTTACCGCATTCAAGAGGAACCCTACTAGAGAATTGACATGTGGACATTGTGGCATACCATATGAGCATTGGGGTTGAATGTGTCTTCTTAAACAAACTACTCCTTAACTTGGCAGTCAAATAGATAGTGCATGGATATTTTGTTGAAGCCACAAATGAGTGCAAGAAACCAATTTTTATAACCTTTTATTGTATGGTTGTGAAAATCCATATCATTAAAATAGTCATTTATCATGAGGCAACAACTTTCATCACACAGTGATAGGTTGGATCTTGATGAAAGAAATAAAAGTAGTTTAAGAACATTAATATTCGTATCAAATCATAATTCCAATGTAGACTAAGATTCATGATAGAAAAATAATTTTGAGTTACCTCATTTGAAAAAAATGAACATGTAGGCTATTAATGAGGGGAGATCCTTTACTATATTTGGTCTTTTACTTGATAATATTATACATTAAGAACCAAAGTGTAAAGGGGGGAAGTGGGGAATATTTTCTCAACCCAATGTATTTTATTGAAAATAAGTTCAATGCGAAATGTGCATTCTGAAGATTTAATCTTGAATGCATAAACAAACTTTTTCTTCAAAACCAATTTGGCATTCAATCATATAAATTATTTAATGACTGAAAATGGCACTGAAATGTAAATCAATTTCTACCATGACGATGCAATTACTGTGACTGAAAATTTCCATGAAATACTCATGTGAATTCAAGCTTGGAGATGCAAATTAGGGATGAGAATCAAAATAAAGCATGGCTGGAATTTTCACTCATACAATATAAAATCCATGCATGATAATTGCAATGCATAATATGGTAGTATAAAGCTTTAAAGGTGTGAGAATGAGGCATCAACTCCACAAACCATAATGCATTAAGAAAATGAGAACTAAGATGAGGCAGCGCAAGAATATATAATGTGCTTTGGGAAAACATGAGCAACCATAGCCTTGATAATAGTTGGGTCATTTAAGGACATTGACCAATTCAAGCTACAAGAATACCCATTAAAACTTTGAAAAACAAAGGGGAACCCAAAATTTAGGTGTGTAGGCTAAAATCTTGGGGGGTGTTGTAGCAACTACAACATATACGTAGTCGATACAAAGTTTAAAAATTTAAGATTCTTGGATGAAAACATAATAAAATGACCATGAGGTGAGAAAATGTAAAGGTTGTGACCTTTGTCCATCACATCTTGAATTTATTATATGATCTCACAATTATTTTATATCAAATGTTGATAGTTGGACACATTTGAAAAAGTGAAATTTGTTATCAATTTAATACTATGCTTCAGAGAGAATTGTATTGGTATACCATTATTTCTTTAAAGATGTCATTAAATTTGGTGTTAAAATATTGAATTGCATCCTTTTAAGAAGTTGTGTCAACTCATAAATCGCTTAATTTAATTCAATTGATGATTCTAAAAATACTCTTAAACCATATGAACAAGATTGAGGTCAATTTGTTTACTTACTCTTCTCCATTTAATTTCAAAATATTCTCAAAATTGAGAATAGAGATAAAAATGGCCTTCATAAATTTTTGGAAACACCATCCTAGTTTGCAATTTTGATGAAAAGAGAAATTGGGGGTTAAGCCAAAATCCCTTTTCCTATCAATCTTGAGGCCCATGGGTTATGGCCCACAAAGCCTATTGGAAGCGTTCACTTGGCCTTAAGCCTTTAAAGTCATGGACCATTCAACTATCGGAGCCTTTCATATAGGCGTTTAAGCCTTAAAAACCCGCTGCCACACAACTATTGCAATACAAAGGACTAACAGGAAATTCCACTCCCGAACATATAGGCGAATCTTAAATATTATAAAACCAGACTTAAAACTATCGGTGGATCTGCTCCTTATCCTTTTACGCTACACCACTCCAACCTTTGATCTCCGATCCTTCTAATTCTTCCGATCGCTAATATCGCCATATCGTTCATTGGCATTCCATCGTTCCGATCATTGGCTATTAGCACATCACTTCATTGGCCATCGCTTAATTGGTGTATCGCTACCTACTGCCACTTGACCTTTTTGAAGTGCAATCACTGATTACTTCTGGGTCGTCGATCTGACGCCAGATCCGACGGTTGTCGCTTAATCACAACACCGCATTCCAATGCCTCCAAAAGGATTCCGCCGATCCGCCGATGTGATACAACCTGGAACCTTTGATCTTATTGATCCAATGGTTCCTCGACATTTTGGCCTGTTTTCTCCTTAACTTGATTTCAATTGTCTTTGATGGAATCTACGCTTAATCCATTCCCTCTGTCATTTCTCTATTTATGCATGAACACGCATATATAACAACATCCATTAATCAGTGGATCGCCATCGATCCTTAAGTGATCGATGGTCGATCAAACCTGCATCACATAATCATTTAGGACATTTATAAAATATACACAATAGAACTGAAAGACATAATACACATACATGTGGACATCCACAAAACACACACTTTTATATTATAAATATACAGACGATTACAAGCTAAAGCATTTCAGCTTTAGAACAATGCTCTCCTTCGGCTACATTATATCTATATCACTCTGTGTCCCTTTGTTGGACGCGCAGGTTCGTATATCTATATATATCTATATATA
>APFE031423841.1:22439-39339 GCA_000404065.3 Pinus taeda | reverse complement strand
ATATAGATACAAAGTGTTGGATCAAATCACGGAAGGATCTAATCAATCCTCTAACAAAAGCCCTAAAGCTCGCTATATGCATACATATGTGGCAGATAAATAAGTCTCCTTGAGACTTTATCTATTCCATCTTTTTTCCTGTTTTAAAATAGAAAAGTCCATGTTTTTCTCCTTGGTCCACGTCCTCCTCCTCGCTCTTGCTTTGGATTCCTCCATTAATTAGGGGTGTTGGATGCTCTTGCATCAGACTCCCAAGGCACAAAAATTTATGACTTCCTGGTCATATGCTTCTCCTTTTCCTTAGCAATTCTACCCACTTCACTTCTTCAGTGGAATTGCTTTTATGATCTTTGTGAGATGCAACCAAACCTCTGCAATAACAACCTCCTTCTGCTACATGATACCTCACCAAGCTCTCCTCACTTAGTTTTATGGCATCCTTCAAGTTCTCTCCTCTGGAACCAATTGAGAACTCCATGCTCTAGGTTTGCTGCAATCTTCTCACCTTATGTTGCTGCTATCTGCACGACAGTAAGACCATAACTCTCTAGCTCTATCAATTGTACCTCCTTCTCCTCTGCTTGCACTCTTTCTTCCTTCTCCTCGCAGGAAAACTTTCCCTGCTCTGATACCAAATGATGAAAAGAGAAATAGGGGGTTAAGCCAAAATCCCTTTTCCTAAAAAATATCAATCTTGAGGCCTGTGGGTTATGTCCCACAAAGCCTATCGGAAGTGTTCACTTGGCCTTAAGCCTTTAAAGTCATGGACCATTCAACTATCGGAGCCTTTAATATAGGCGTTTAAGCCTTAAAAACTTGCGACCAAACAACTATCGCAATACAAAGGATTAATGGGAAACTTCCACTCCCGAACATATAGGCGGATCTTAAATATTATAAAACCTCGCTTAAAACTATCGATGGGTTCGCTCCTTATCCTTTTACGCTGCACCGCTCCAACCTCCGATCTCCGATCCTTCCAATCGCTGATTGGTTTATCGGCGGTATCGCCATATCATTCATCAGCGTTCCATCGCTCTGATCATCGGCTATTAGCACATCGCTTCATTAGCCATCACCTAATCAGTGTATCGCTACCCATTATCACTTGAACTTTCTGAAGTGCAATCACCGATTACTTCTAGGTCGTCCATCTGACACCAGATCTGACGATTGTCGCTTAATCACAACGCTGCATTCCAATGCCTCCAAAAGGATTCTATCGATCCGCCAATGCGATACAACCTGGACCATTAACCTTATTGATCCAACGGTTCCTAGGCATTCTGGTTCGTTTTCTCCTTAACTTGATTTCAATTATCTTTGATGGAATCTACGCTTAATCCAGTCCCTCTGCCATTTCTCTGTTTATGCATGAACACACATATATAACAACATCCATTAATCAGTGGATCGCCATCGATCCTTAAGTGATCGATGGTCGATCAAACCTGCATCACATAATCATTCAGGCCATTTATAAAATATACACAACAGAACTGAAAGACATAGTACACAAACATGCGAACATCCACAGAACACACACTTTTATATTATAAATATACAAACGATTACAAGCTAAGGCATTTCAGCCTTAGAACAATGCTCTCCTTCGACTACATTATATCTATATCACTCTGTGTCCCTCTGTTGAACACGCAGGTTCATATATATATATAAGTAAGAAGTGTTGGATCGGATCACGGAAGGATCCGATAAATCCTCTAACAAAAGCCCTAAAGCTCGCTACATGCATACATATGTGACAGATAAATAAGTCTCCTCGAGACTTTATCCATTCCATCTTTTTTTCTGTTTTAAAATAGAAAAGTCCCTGTTTTGCTCCTTGGTCCACGTCCTTCTCTTCGCTCCTGCTTTGGATTCCTCCATTAATTAAGGGTGTTGGATGCTCCTGCATCAAATTTGCTCTCCATTTTCATCCATGAACACTTTCAACCATTCCAATAATATATTAATTCTCACACTATGAACTCATTTTTTTTATATCTGAGAAAGAAGCTTTTTCATGTTATATGTTTAATTAGGGTTTTTGAAGCATAAGTTTCATTTAAAAAAAATATATTGATATATCAATCTTTAGAAAATTTGATATCTCTTTTTAAAAATAACATTATTATTTGCATAAGGTATACATTTTCAAATGCTCAAGAAATATTATAACTTCATTTAATTTCTAAATATTCTCAAAATTGAGAATAGAGATAAAAATGGCCTTCATAAATTTTTGGAAACACCATGCTGGTTTGCAATTTGCTCTCCATTTTCATCCATGAACACTTTCAACCATTACAATAAAATATTAGTTCCCACACTATGAACTCATTCTTTTTTATACGTAAGAAAGAAGCTTTTTCATATTATAGGTTTAATTAGTATTTTTGAAGTATAAGTTTCATTAAAAAAAATTGTTGTTATATCAATTTTTAGAAAATTTGATATCTCCTTTCAAGAAATATTATAACTCCATTTAATTTTAAAATATTCTCAAAATTGAAAATAGAGATAAAAATGGCCTTCATAAATTTTTGGAAACACCATCCTAGTTTGCAATTTGCTCTCCATTTTCATCCGTGAACACTTTCAACCATAATATATTGGTTCTCACACTATGAACTCATTCTTTTTCATATTATAGGATTTTTGATCTAATGTTGTTAGATCAATCTTTAGAAAATTTGATATCTCTTTTTAAATGACCTTATTATTTGGATAAGGTATACATTTTCAAATGCTCTAGAAATATTATACTTATTATACACCTTTTGGAAAGTGATAATGTGAATGTTCATTATTATGTTTGTTATATTGGTGTTATTGGATAGTCTTCTTATCTTTTTATAAGGAATTTATGGTCAGAATTTTCATTATATTTGTTTTATTTTATTTTTCTTTCTTTTTGTTTAACCATAGTGAATAACTTATTTTAATTATTTTATTCTATACTCTAATTTAATATAAAAAAAATACGCTTTATATGATATTTTCCCTCGTAGGACTCAACATTTTATAATACTTTTTTAATAGATATCATTTTAAAAAAATTTAAATTTAAATTGTATTTATAAAAATTAAATTTAAATATTATTATTTATGTTAAATTTTAAATTAATAAATTTGATTTTTAATAGAATAATTTTTAATTGGGATTTTTTGGATTTTTTGTTTAGTGAAAAAATTTGTGTTTAAATCTTGATTTGTGTTATTTAGACTAGTTTTTTCACGCTCAAAAATTTTTGGAACACTTCAATCGTAAAGAGTTCATTGTTAAACTTGTGATTTCAATGAATTCCTGCCAAATTCTACACAAATAAAATCAAAAAATAAACAGGAATTTTTTTCAAAAAATCACACTTAAAGGCTAATCTATTTTTAAATATTCCCTTTTATTGCACTCAACATGTTCTCCAATCCACTATAAAAGAGATGATGTAATGTCATGTTATTTTATGTTTTTTTTTCCTTTCACGTAATAGTTGCTATTTGTATTCCAAAAAAAGATTGGGAGACTAAGCTCCTGTGTTACAAAGTTTTAAGCCCGAAGGCGAAGCTAGGAGATGATTGGGAAGACAAAATTCCCCTCTGCTTCTGTCATTTCTGACTTTTGGAAAACAAGAGTAAGTAAAAATTCTAATAAACTCAGACAGAAGTAAGTAGTATCTGCAACACATCTTTAATCTATGCTAACATGGCTGATCTGGTGGGCTGTTGAATATTCTGGTTTGTTGTCGACTTCAGCATTCCTGAGACTTGAAGAACTGGTGCTAGGTGCATTCCTTTTCTCCATCGTGTCCTTCAAGATTTCGATTGATTCCTGGACATGACTGCGTTTGTTGGCCAGGTCATTAAACTGTGCCTGGAGCAAAGAGACTCTGTGAAGAAATAGATTGATATTTGCTTCATATTTCTCACTGGTCAGTTTGGCATGGGAATCTATTTTGGCGTCCAATAGCCTTTGATGCACGCGGATTTGTTCCAATTCTGCCTGTAGGTTAGCAAAATGCAGGCAATCTTCAGTTCTTGCCATATCGTGGATGCTAGGAGTTGTCTTAGTGCTCTGCGTGGAATGAGAAAGACTTGGAAAGATTAAGGAGTTTTGTCTAGCCAATGAAGATAAAGAAGAGGGTGGACTAAAAAGGAGAATGTTCTGGTGAGCAGAAGAACTGAGAGGATAACCCTTCTGAGGCGAAGAAGGGGAGAAAAGGGGAAGGCGCCGCGAAGAAGGGATGGGGACAGAGCGCGCGAACATCGGAAATTGTAGGCTAGGGAGAAGTAGAGAGCGACAGCGAGCTGGGGAGGTAGCAGAGACCGAGGTCCCAGCCAAGCCGAGAACCGAGGAACAGAAGCAAAGGGTCGCAAAAAAACAGGAGAATAAAACTGAGCACATGAATGAAGGGGGATGCTCGAATTTAAAGGATGAAGACCACGAAAGAGGAGGTGTGTAATCACGAGAGAGGGAAGGAGGGAGTCACGAGATTGAAGGAATCGAGACAATCGAGGCAGAGCAGAAGGGGTGATGGGACTGATGGATGGAGAGAAGATCATAAACAGAGATTTGACGGGGGAAGGGAGATGTAGATGTTTGTCAGAGAATCCCATGAAAATACTGTGGAGGGAAGGATCAGATGTATTACCACAAATCATGATGAGGGAGAGGATTACGGAAGATGATGATGGGATTCTGTATTATTGCAAAGAAGATTTCCTTTGGGTTTGCCACAAGCTCTGCTAGCACAAATGTCAGCTTCTTTGTTGAGAGAGCGGAGCACATGGAAAAATATAAGTTCCATGTTTTGGCGGGTTAGAGCTTGACACTTGTTAATCATTTGCTGAAGGAAGATATTGGATGCCTTTCAATTGCTAACCATGAGGCTGATGATTGTGGCAGAGTCTCCAAAAACCAACGCTTTTTTAATTCCAAATTTTTGGAGTTGATTTAGGCCTTGATAGAGGGCAAGAGCTTCTGCCCTCTTGTTGGATAAGGAGCCCAGTCCCCATTCATAAGTGGCGATAATGCTACCACTGGGATTGTAGATGACTCTACATACACCCTCTATTCCTGGGTTGGATTTAAAAGCTCCATCGAAGAAGAGATAGTGGAGATTGTTGCCTCGAAGCCAGCTTGAGAATTTTTCTTCTTTGTTTCTTATTTTCCAACTATGATTGGGGATGTTGGGCTGGATGTTGGAATTATTTTCAATCTGATTGCTATTTCTTTTATCTAACAAATAGCCAATAAAATCCCTTTCCTCAACACAGAGGCCAACGATATCAATTTTCTTCAAATTTTTGGCAAAAATGGTTTCTAACGATAAACGTTTTGCCTTGTTGCAGAGATTCCTTATGATGGTTTCCTTGTTTTGGAATATCATACCATTCCTTGCCAACCAGATTTTCCACAGAAGGGCATAAGGGAGGGCATCCCAAACCCGTTTGGCCATATTGTTCTTCTTATGCTGCCAAGGGTAACTCTTCTTCCATAGATTCAAAACCTCGCCAATGGAGTTTTGGGAATTCCATGGAAGAGGATTGTTGGGAAATATTCCTTTCTAGCAAGAAATTGCAAAAGGATAGGTGATAAAGAGATGTTGGATGGTTTCTTCCGCTTCTTTACAATTTGGGCATCGCGAAGGTCTTGCTATACCTCTCTTTTGCAGATTATCAGTAGTGAGAATTTTCCCTTTCAAGAGGGTCCAGATGAAGAATTTGATTTTGGGGATGGCCTCGGATTTCCAGACAGATTTCCAATGAGTCCAAGCAGGAGTAGGATATTATTTGTTACATAAGTATTGGTGGCCAACTTGAATTGTATAATTGGAGCCTGTAGGATCCCATCGAAAACTGTCAATGTCATTTTTAATTATGGGGGTGATGTTGTGGAGATGAGCTTGAAGGATGTCAAATCTCTCCTTAAGATTTGAGGGTATGGGTGGAAAAGTCCATCCCATCCATATCTGCGAGTGGGTATCCCATTGTGAGATTTGGTCCAGATAATGAATTCCTTTATTGTAAAGAAAGAAAAGGATTTTATCCGTACCTGGTTGACTGTTGATAGATTGATTCCCCATAATTTTGTCTGCACTAATTTTAATACTATTGCCTCCCTTGGGGACTTTGGAGGTGTTTTGGGCCAAAAAAGGGATTACTTTTTTGCATAATTTCCAAAATTTTGAACTGTTTCTAGCGGGTATTTCGTAGTCCAAAAGTTCTTGTCTTGGGTAGCTTAGATATTTTAGTTCTAGAACTCTTTTCCATCATGTCGGTTGCTCACTGGTTAGTCTCCACATGATATTGCCTCCAAAAGCCAAATTTGAGAGCTTGGGAGATCTGATTCCAAGTCCTCCACAATCCTGGCCTTGAATTACTTGCTTCCAGTTAACAAGGTTGTACTTCTTTTTTTCGTTTTTTCCCACTTGCCAAAGAAAATGGCAGAGAATACTTTCCATTTTATTATGGAATATGGCTGGGGCCTGCATTACGGTGAATTGATAGAGTGGAAGAGATGAGAGCCCTGATTTTAGTAGAACAAGGCAGCCTACCGGGTTAAGCCATGTAAAACCCCATTGCTGCACTTTCCTCTTCATCTTGTCTATAATTGTGTCCCAGATTTTAGTTTTGAAGGGCCCAATTCTCACAGGCATTCCCAGATAGGTGAAACAATCCCAATTCAATTTGCAAGGGACCCCAAAAGTGTTGGCTATATTATGAAGGGTTTGGGCTGTTGCATGCCAACCATAGATGCAGCTTTTTAAGTGGTTGATCATGCCTCCTAAATAACTCATATATTTGTCTAGAAGAGTTTTGAATCGACAAGCTATTGTGACAGATGCCCCTCCTATTAACAGAGTGTCATCCGCAAATTGGGAATGGTTTATGTTTTTGACTCCATTCTCGAATTTTATACCAGTGATGAGACCAATTTGTCTCGTGTAATCTAAAGCTTTGCCTAAGGATTTTTCCATCAAGATAAATAGGTAAGGGGAGAGGGGGCAACCTTGTCTCAGCCCTCTTGAAGATTGAAAGGGAGGCCCAGGTCTACCATTGAGGAGAGGGGAAATCCAAGGCCCCATGATACAGGCTTTGATGAGATCAAGAAAGGGTTTAGCAAAACCTATTTTCTTAAGGACAATGATAAGAAAGGAGTGCCTTACTCTGTCAAACGCGTTGGCTAAATCCAGCTTCAGGATGAACCCTTTTTCTTTTCTAGAATGACTAGAATGGATTGCTTCTTGAACAAGGACGATTGAATCAGAGATTTTCCTGTTGGCTAGAAAACCACCTTGGTTTTCAGATATGAGCGAACGAAGAAGAGGTTTGAGACAAGTGGCTAAGATTTTCGTGAGGATTTTGTAAGAGGAGTTGCAAAGAGAAATGTGCCAGAAGCGGGAGAAGGTCGTAGGGCGGTTCTCTTTGGGAATGAGGGCTGGGTAGGTGGAGTTTGTATAGCCTCCAATTTTCCCTTTGCGCTGAATCCATTTCATCATTTTGATAAGATCCTTTTTAATAATACCCCAGTGAGCTCTGTAGAAGCAAATTGGAAATTCGTCCGGTCCAGGAGCTTTGTCTGGTTGGAGAGCCCAGATGGATCCTCTTATTTCCTCTTCTTCTATCTCCTTACTCAAGTTGTCATTGATTTCTTTGTTGATCCCACTTGGAAGGTATTACAACAGGTCTGAATAGTCTTCCTCTTCCTTGGTTTCTATTAGCAGTTCTCTATAATGATCTGAAGCTACCTACTTGATAGCACCTTGGCTGGCTTTTAGGTTGCCTTCTCTGTCAACAATAAATGTAACGTTGTTCCTAATTTTCCGGGTTGTAGTTTTCTTATGGAAAAGAGCCGAATTTTTGTCTCCTCCTTTCAGCAATAACTGCCTAGACTTAATTCTCCATTTCTTCTCTTCTTCTCTATTGATACAATATAGCTGACAATAGAGTTTATCTTCACAATCTTTATCTTCATGCTGAATTTGCGCCCTTCAATTGTGCTATGGAGATCCTCCAATTTGGCTTTGGTCTCTCTTTTCTCTCTTTCCAGCTCCATGTAGCAGTTTTTTGCCTAATCTTTAAGAGCATATTTAACTCTTTTAATTTTTCTTTCCCAGATATATCCTGGCAATCCTTCTATGTGTTGTTGCCAACTACTTTAAATAATACTTTTGACTGTTGAGTTATCATTCCACAGAGGACTGTACTTAAAGGGAATAGGACCCAATAAGCAGTGGGTTTCAAGAATCAGAGATGTGGGGTAGTGATTTGAAGCTGTGAAGGGATGGATGAAGGCATAGGCTACAAAGAAAGTGGAGAGAAGTGAAACATTCACCAGGATTTTGTCCAACCTTTCCATAATATTTTATTTTCCCTATCCTGCGATTATTCCAATTGAATCTGCGGTTTTTGGGACTACATCAATAAGGTCGCAGTCCTGCATGATAGTCTCCACCTAGTTTCTATAGGGATCTGAAGAGAAGCAGCCTCCTCACTTCTCATTCGAGTTCAAAATGAGATTTAGATCTCCCCCCAGAATAATGTTATTATTTTCTTCTTCATCTATATTTTCTTTGAGAGTGCCCCATCATTGCTCCTTGTCTCTATAGTGATTTGGTGCATATACATTATAAATGACTATCCTTTGATTATTTGAAGTGTTCTCCATAGCAGTCTTTATCTAGTGTTGATTTATTGTTTTTGTTGTGAGACTCCAAGTGTTTTGGTCCCAAAGCGTTGCAATTCCCCCAGAAGCTCCTCTTGATTCATAAATGCTGCCTTTGTACTGTCTAAGGTATGCTATGATTTTTTTCATTTCTTGCTGCCCTTGCTTTGTTTCTTGAACTAATACAACTCCTGGTTTCTCTTGGTTTATTAGATCTTTTAAGGCAGATATTTTGGAGGGGTGCCTTAGTCCCATACTGTTCCAGGAGAGGACTTTCATCATTTCATGTGGGGGTTACGGAGAGTTTCTCATCCTCCCTGCTCCTTGCTTGCTGTATCTTTGTCAATTTGTCCCAAGATGTAGGACTCTATGGGATTCTGGGTGCCCATGGCTATATCCTTCTGGGTGTTTTCATCTCTCTGTTGCTTGGTGGATTTCCTTCCTGGCCCATTTCTCTTTTGAGTGTCTAAGGTTGCACCATGCTACTTTGAGTTACTTCTAGTAATTTAGATGAGGGTGGATCAGGAGGAAGGGTGGAGGAGATAATAAGAGGGAGAGGAGATTCAAGGGCATCGATTTGATCCACAGGGGGGGGATTGTCCTCTAGGGGAGTGAGGATATGGAAAGGGTTGGAAGACGAAGGAGGAGGTTGGGAAAGGGGCTGGTCCAACAGTGGAAGGGAGGGATTATAGAGGGAAAAGGAGGATGGAATAAGAGGAATATAGGCAGAGCCAACCTCAGGGTTTGACTTGGAGGTTGGGGTTGCTTTCTTTTTCTTAACTGTTTCCCAATGTTCATCTTGCGGAGTATTCTCTACATCAACTAATTTAATACAACGGTTAGCAAAGTGTCCATATTCATGACATACCTTGCACTTGAAGGGAATCTGTTCATAGTCCAATTGTTGAATGTGGGTCCAATCGTCCACCTTGAGCTTGATGGCTTCTAGAAGTCCTTTGCCGAGATATACTTCTATGCATATGCGGGCACATGATTACATATTGTCTTTCGGTTCACTGCGGTTGATGTATCTGCCCGCAACATTCCCAATTGCTCGGACCAATTCGTCTCCCCAGCACTGGAGAGGGAGATGTGGGAGTTGAACCCACAAGAACAACGCTCAGAATATCCAACTCGGGATCGAAATCCAGAGTCCATTTGTTGAGATATAACCCTCTTGAATCCATGAAATAGATCATGTTCCTGAATATCAAGTCTTTGTCTTCTCTAGTTTCAAAATGAAAGGTGAAGTACCCTTTTCCACAAAATCGAATGGAGATCTTTCCTTGAGATTTGTCAAACCAATTCCTTTTGACCCATCTTTGAGCTGTTTTCGGTGATGGCCAGAGCCCAGTAAATTGCCCAATGAGTCCTCGTTCTGCTAGAGCAAGAGCAGCCATACGAGGCAGTGCTGGGGGAGATTGACTTCCTGCAAAACATCGAGCTTCTTCACGAACTTGGAGATTGTTGGGCGAGGCCTCCGGGGAGGTAAGGACTTAACCAGATCCGAGAATGCCTGTTGAGCAGCAGCCGCCTTCAGTGAAGCTTCCGGAGGGGCCATGACAGAGAGCCGAAGGTGAGGCGTGATCAGTCGGGAGCAGGCTTGACCTAGCAGGGGTGCACGCTTAACTATCATGTTATTTTATGTTATCTAAACATGACTCAGTCAAATTAAAAAAAAAAAAAAAACAAAAAAAAGTTAAGGTATATATATAACCAACTTAGTTGCATCTTGAATTAAAAGAAAAAGTTAAAATTGAGATAACCAGGGTAGATGCATCTTGAATTTGAATCTATTAAGTGCTGAGAGGGATCAAATCCCTCAAGGTGAAATTTTTTTTTCAAGTTTTATACTAAAAAAAGAGGTTTTCACCTTGAGGGATTTGATCTCTCTTGACACTTAATAGTTCCCGAGTTAAAATAAATCTATGTTGATTATAATTTTAACATTACAAATTTAGTATTACTTTCACGATCTTATAATACCATTACTATGTTAATCACATGCCTATATCTAGGTGAGACATTTTTTTTAATAAAATGTTAGTTAGTTTTTAATATATATATTTTTCTTGTTGGTTTAACTCACCAAAATTTAAACTTTAAATTTTATAATATTTAAATATCATTGTATTTCATAATATGGTGGTCGCAGGGGTTAAATTTGACGCCCCTATACCCGTTTTTTGCTTTTTTACACGTTAAATACTATTGGTTTCTAAATCTACCTGTCATCACTGATTGGCCAATAATTTTTGAAAATGTCATATTGATGGGCGTATTGAAAATTGACCAGTTTTAATATATATATATCTATATCTATATATATATATATATATAGATATTGCATAATGCAATGACGATATGACGGACCATGGTACTCGGGTGAGAATCATCTCACCTTGGTACAAAGAAACGAGAGAAACTGGAGCTATTAATGGCATGCCGCATGGATGATGAGGGTGGGAATGCGAAATTGTCTTGTCAGCGAATAAAAATTAATTCTAAATATTTGTTTGGTACACCGTATGATTTCCAAATCCGAAAAAATCTATTACTTCACAACTTTGAAATCCAAATAGATCTTCTTCCCATGAAACTTTGCTAGTGAAATATGCCATGAAATATGGTTTGTGCTCTAATTTTTCTTCAGAAACTCCAAGTTATACGCGTGTTACAATGATAACCTTAATAACGACCAACGAAATGGCCGTTTGAGTATGTATCCTTAGTTATCATTGAAATTAACTTTAGTTGTTTTGAATTGTCAATTGTATGGCTAATTCTTCAAGTTTGTTTCAAGGTAAAGGATTCAGAGAAATCCAAATCATTGGCCAATTCTTCAAGTTTGTTGCAGAGTAAAGGATTCAGAGAAATACAAATCATTTCTTCAGCGCAAGAATTCTTATCATTTGAAAGCACGGTCTATGATAATTGCATTCAAATCCATATAATTACCTTAATACCCAATTCAGGCTCTGCAGAGAGGACCTGTTGGCACCTTATAGAGAAGCATCACCTTACAGAGAAGCCCTGTAGAAAATAAGAAGTAATTCGAGGTTGCAAAAACAAAGAAACTATGTCGGCATGAGAGCAGATCGCAAATTATGTACCATTAATACCTCGAGTTTCTCGTTTCCTTGTATTTGCATCATTTGCAAGTTGTACGGTCCTAACCCCAGGCTCCCAGCTAGTAGCTACCGCCCTACCAGTTATGTTCACAACATCCAAACTCTAGTTCAAGTTCCAAATTCTAGCCATTTTAGCCATCACAGTTTGAGAAAAGATTGCAGACCAGTCACACAGTTTGAGAACAGGAATTTGTTCGGTTGTCCTCCAGTTCAAGTTCCAAATTCTAGCCATTTTAGCCATCACATTTTGAGAAAATATTGCAGACCACTCGCACAGTTTGAGAACAAGAATCTATTCGGTTGTCCTTAAGCTTCTTGCTGGTAGATTTCGCGCCACAGGAAAATTTCAACATGGTGGATGGTTTTTTGGTCAACTATCTTGAACATAAGCTCAAGAGCTTTAGGAAAGAAAAATTTGTTGAATAAGGAAACAACATCAAAACTGAACATGATGTCATGTTCATCAAAGTGTAGATGTCAATTTTTTTGAATGATATCAGAAAAATATTTGAAAAATGAAGGAGTGTTACTAGTAAAAGCTTGAAGTTTGTTAATGAGAAAGTGAGTTAGGGTGTAAGTGGGGACTCCTATAACACTAAAAATAAACCTAATAAGGATATCTTTCTTGTGAATTTTGGGTTGTCCATATATTCTCACAGTTTGCAAGTTTATGAGATATAAGTAAATTTTGGATTAAGTGGTTCAAAGAAGAATATATGATGGATTTAGTGACTAAATAGGTAATGGAATTAATAAGTTTTTTGGTAATGGGTTTATACGAAGATGAGGAAAAGAGGTCTAATATTTTAGATTCATAGTTGAATATGTTCATGGCTATGGAATTTCCTTTATCAACTTTTAAAATAATGTTGTTGGGGTTATTATTGAGTTTATAGATCATGTGAAATTCTTCTTTCGAATGATTAAGTTTGAGAAGTTTGGAATGTTGAAGAATCCTATGACAATCTTGTTGAATCTCTTTGACTTTGTGGGAGGAAGATTATTTGTAATGGATGTTATGGAATAAAGAATATCTTTGAAGGGAATCTAATTGGGGACGAGATAAGTGTTAAAGCCTTTTTCTAAGAGCTAGATAGATGAAGAGTCCATGTTTGTGTAGGATAGATTAATTATTGTTTAGTTTACAATGGAGGGATTTGGGTTGTGTGCTATTTTCTGAGCTAGATCATACACAAAATAATTAGAGAGAAAGGGATTAATGTGAGTGTTGGCTTTACAGGAATTAGGTTGAAGATTCGAGGATGGATTACCGAGAAATGGAGGGATTGAGCGGGGAAAGTGAGGAGAGGATACACATGGAGAGGGTGAATCAATGAGTATAGGCACTAAAGCATAAGGAAAGATTGAGGTAGGAATAAAGGCGAATGAAAATGACACAATGAGGTTAAGGGACACAATTAGCATGAGAGTAAAGGGTGGCAAATAAAAAACAAAAATAAGTCATATTGTGAGAATTTAAATCATTTATAACAAAAAGTAAATTAAAATTTTAATTATTAGACATCTTAAATCAACTACTAATAATATTAATTTTTTTTTTAATTTTAATATATATATATATATATAATTTTTTAAATATAACATTTTAAAATAATATATTTCGTATTTTATTCTATTCTAAAACTATTGAAACCAAACCAAACCAACTCTAGTGTGAACCAATCAAGAATGAATGTCGTTGGAAAATAGGTTACGATGTGGCACGATGGTCAATGGAGGCACATTTCAGATGTGGTGATGTTTATTTGTTCAATAGGGTGATGTTTATTTGTTCATATTGCTATTGAATAAACATGTGAACATGTTTATTCAAATTTCAAAGATTCTGGTTAGAACGTACCTTATTTCAATCAAAGTCTTCGATTCTAGAGTACTTAATGGCAGCGTGCAAAGGAAACAAGTATTCACATTAAACGTTTTATTAAAACAATATTATTATGTTTTATTTTTCAAAAATATTATTCACTTTACTGATGGAAATAAATATAATTTCCACATAATTTTGTGAGATATGGTTGTTGACATTGTTGGTATGAAAAAGTTCTTACAACATACCATATAAGATAGTGTTAAAAAAACAAAAATATATTTAGAAATGTTATATATATATATATATATATAATAATATAAAGAAAAATATAATAAGAAAGGAAATCAAAAAATAATAAATAATTTTGAAAGGAAAGGTTTGATGATTATAATAACAACAAAAATATAAATATGAGTTAGTAGATAATCAAATGTCATTTTATAAAAAGAGATTTTATAATCAAGTTGTTTTTAGTGAGATTTTTTGGAAGTTTCTCTGGTGGGTTTTTTCCTCTAATTTTTCTAAAATCCGACAGGAATTTATTGAATGGTAATCCCTACACAATAGAAGTGTAATTTGGGTTTTTCAGGGTGTTGAATCCATATATAGTAAAAAAACCAGTTTAAATAACACAAATCAAGATTTCACCTCAAATTTTTCACTGAATTTCGACATTAAAAAATCCAACTTTATAATTGATTAATATTTATTCGATAAACATTATAATTATATATAAAAAAAAATTTTTTAAAAAATATAAATAAATCACTCTATGAAAACTAAATATATTGAAAAAAAAATGAAACCAAAATATTTACTAATTTAATATTACAATCAAATTATTAGAAAACCTTGCACGACATGCTCAATGCTAGGAAGCCTCGTCGAGTTGTGTGGAGGGCAGTGCTTGAGCTCATATGCTTACGCACCCTGCAGCTCGATGCTTCCACCTACATACATTGACAGACAATCAAGAAGAACTTAACTATGCGATTGAAGAGATCTTGGCAGATAGGGTGGATTTCACTGATGTGGAGATCTTGGCCTCTATTGTTCTCTGGGTGCTTGATATAGACCACAGTGGAGGCCAACAAAACCAATATCTCTCCATAATTGAGATCTAGTGGCTTATCAAAGTCTCTTTGGCAAGGCCTTCCTTAAGAGGAAGGAGGCCAAAGAGAAATCCTCTAGGCTAGGCACAGAGATAGGCCACTTCACTCACTTTGGCTTGCATAGAAACCATACTGACTCTTAACAAGGGTCCAACTTTGCAGGCACCATTAAAGACCCTATTAATGTTTCAAATTCTTCTTCAGCCAATCCAGATGGCTCATGGTTTTGATTATATGGTTGATTTTCTATGTAGCTTCATGTTTCTATTATATAATTTATGTATGCAACAATTCAATTTGTATTCTAGGCATGTATATTGTATACATGAGATTGGTAGTAGTAACATTGATTTTCTGTGTAGCTTCATGTTTCTATTATATAATTTATGTATGCAACAATTCAATTTGTATTCTAGGCATGTATATTGTATACATGAGATTGGTAGTAGTAACATTGGAAACTTGTTCCACCAAAATGACTTATGTTGTAAATTTTTGGACTAATATCTTCCTTTACACCATCAGTTTAATTTCCCCAATAATAAAATATAATGATAAAAAAATAGTTATAACTATAATCGTGTTTTGTAGCTTGATTAACAAAAAATAATTTAACTTTTCTCTCTCTCACAAATATATGATTAATAAATGTCTATATAAAAATAAAATAAAAATGAAAAAATAAAATATTTTAAAAAATTAGGAATCTACACCCAATTACATATATTATTCCTTGCCAGCAGGTAATAACATATTCAAAAAATATTGTTTTTGACATTAATTTTAAATTACCAAAAAAATTAATGATTTTATGTAATGTTTATTTTGAAAAAAATTATTTTTTTTAAGTATATTTATTTCAATTTTAATTGATTCACTTTTTATTTTACAATGATTACATTATACTATAATATCTATAATTTGTTGTAACATGAATTTTTTTGTTGTATTAATATAATTAATAAAAAACAATAATTACATTACAGCATACAATAAAACATAAGTGTCACTTCATTTTATATACCAACTCACAGCATACCATAAGCATACAATAAAACATAAATATCACTTCATTCTATATACCAACTCTACCATTAGCATGAGTGTCACTTCATTCCATATACCAACTCTACCATTAATTTCTATATTTACAGCGGCGCAAGTTGATAACTCATTTCACACACAACGCTTAGAATTTGCAATTAACAATGGGAAAAATTCAACAACGGCCCAAGTGATAACTCATTTCAACGCTTAGAGGATCCCACATCGCCACAAGTACATTTAATTCAATTTATGCGGACATGCGCTGACCTCGGGCCAGATTCTACCACTCTTTTTCACTCCTGACGGCTGGATGCTTTGTTTTAGTTTTTTATTTATTTTTTAATAAATTGGAAGGGTGTAAAGCCCAGTTTGATTCAAGGGTGGAGGATGGATATTAGTAACTATTGATTATTGATTTATTATTGTTAGTGACAAAAATATATATATTTTAAAATGGTTAGTGGGGGCAATTCATAAAGGGTAATTTTTTTAATTTTTAATAGCTTGTGATCAACGTGATAGGTTATTATCAATGTTGAATATCCTCTTAAGAGGATTTTTTTTTCCTTAAATTATTCTACATTATTTTGCAAAAAATTAAACGACATATGGAACATTACCAATAAGTGTGATAACTTAATTATAAAACATTAAACTGAATAAAAAAATTATTTATATAAGACAAATAAAAATAATTTAAAATACTTTATTTTATAAGATAGCTAAAAACAATTTATAAAATATTATATAGCTCGAAGTTTTATTAAGTTGAGAGGTTTATTCTACAATCCCGTGTAATGTGTAAGGGTGTTCGTCTTTCATGAAACTTAATCCAGTATAATGTGTAAGGGTGTCTGTCCTTCATCAAAATCAAAATTTTGTTCATATTAGCCAAAATAAAAATTTTAAAAAATCCAAAAAAAAATAAATTAAATAACTATACAAAACATAACATTTAAATAATGTTGGATGTTACATCCGTATTTAAGATGGATCTATGTTGGTCTATTTTAAAGTGAAGTTTCAAAATCCAAACTCCCAATAATATTCAAGAAAAACCATTAAGGTATTTTTGGAAGTTTTGAATAAATAAAATTATTAAACCTATTTA
>APFE031423837.1:89656-104023 GCA_000404065.3 Pinus taeda | reverse complement strand
GATTCCCTAAGGCTTTGATCTTTGGCCTAGGGAAAAGTGTCCAAAAGAATTTAATTTTTCTCCTAAAGTAACTTTATAATTTTTATAAAGCTAAATCTAATTTAAAAGTGACTTTAAGTTACTAAGTTACTAAAGTTTAATTTTAAAGTGACTTTAATAAAGTTAATGTAAAATTAGAAAGGAAAAGTGACTTTGGAAATAAATGACTAAGTGGGTCTTTAGTAAAGTGGGGTGAGTTAAAAAATAAAAAGTGAGATTTAAATGAGCATTTAATCTCAGCCCTAGATCTCAATCTATTTCAGCCATTGGATTTAGAGGTTACCCAAAAGTCACTTGGGATTAGATTAAAGGAGGAAAATGAGGCAAAAGGTCATTCATTCTTTCATGCGCAGATTGAGAGAAGGAGAGCAAGAGAGCAAGGGAGATTTCTGGACAAGGAGGAGAAGGAGACAGCAGCTTGGCACACATTCCAAGGCAGCAGTTGAGCAGATTTGTATAGCTGATTCAACACACAGTGAAAGGCTGATTTTGGCACGATTTTCTAGAAATCCGTACAGCTGGTTTTCACAGAAATCGAGGAGCAGTTTGTTGTTTTTTTGCATGCAAATCGATGTTCGTACAATGCATTTAATGCAGGCCGTACAACAGCATTTAAGGATGAAATTGGGCACAAAAATCGAGGTCGTACACGATTTATTGCTGTCTTGTTTGCTGTAATTTCCAGTTTGCTGTGAGGCACGGGAAAAGTGATAAGTTGTATATTTGCTTGCTGATTTTTTGTTGAATATTTCTCACTGTAACAAAAAGGCATTTTCAGAAATAAAAAAGAGCTCTCGAACTGGTTTTCCCCAAGAGTTGTAGGGGGTTTTTCTAGGGTCACATTGACCAAAAATCACTGTGTTCAAATGTGTTAAATGACTGTTTGTGCCTACTGATTTTTTATTTCTGCATTTTTCAACATTCTGTAAAATTTCCAGAATTTGTGTTTTCAACAAAAATTTATTTTTTTAGTTGTTGAATGTATGGATATGGGAAAGGGCATTTAACTATATGGGAGAAATAAGGTGAAACTGAAAACTGGGGTGGGAAATGAGAAATTTCTACAGTGATTGCTACTGGAAATCTAAATTGGAAATCGCTATTGGGCTGCTTAAGAAACATTGAAGTAATCGTGCTAAGCATAAAACATACCATTGTTAACTAAAATTAACATGGTACCAGAGCCAGGTTAAGGCAAAGCCCAAGCAAGAGAGCAAAGCTATCAATAAGAAAAGAGTTGTTAAACAAGAATACTGGTCTAGCTTCAATGGTGACTACATCATACTTCAAATCCGAGGATAAGCTCAAGGACAAATTCGACTATCATGCATGGAAGATGACTTTAGATTTGACTTTGGAAGAGAATGATACTATGGACTATGTAAATGGAAGATTGGTGGAGACTCCTTCAAAAGCATCTGCTGCTGCAAAGATGAAATACAAGAAAGGTGAGGTCAAAGTTAAAAGAATTATCATTGATTCCATTCAAACGCATTTGGTTGCTTGTATTTCTGATTTGGAACATCAAAGGAGATTTATGATAAGCTGGTTGGGATGTTCAAAGTAAACAATGCAAATCAAATCCTCTTTCTCAAGAATAAGTTGAAGGACATCAAGATGGATAAAGGAGAGTCTATCCAATCCTACTTCATGAGGATTACAGAAATCAAGATGATTTTCTATCTATTGGAGTTGTTGCAGACAAGGAGCTCACTTTCAGTGCTCTTGGAGGTCTCACAAGAGCATGGGATGTGTTTAGCACCACTATTCTTAACAATGACAAGGTTCCTAGTTTCGGTGAATTATTGGCTAGATGCACACAAGAAGAGACAAGGATAATGGAGGGAGACAAGCCTTCAAATGGAAATGAACCTATTACTTTCTCCTCTCATACAAAGAGGAAAAACAATGCTGGTCCAAAGAGACAAGGTCAAGGATTCAAGCAGGGGTTCAAAGTTGGAAGAAAAGGAAGCTACAATTGCAACAGGTTTGGCCACTATGCTAGAGAGTGTCCTCACAGAAGGATACTCCACGGGATGACAACAATCACAACAATTTCAAAGGCAATGACAATCAAAGGAACAACAAGTTCAACAACAAAGAACAGAGGAATGCTCCTGCTGCTTGATATGTGAATGATCGACCTCCCAAAAGGACAAGAAATTGCAGGTATGAGGAAACTAATGTTGTAGAAAATTTTTTATCTTATTTCCGCCCTCACTACTGCCTCTTCTCCGGACACTTTGGATCATTGGTTGATTGATAGTGGTGCCTCAAGGCACTTCACTGGGTACAAGGAGGCTCTCTTAAATTTGATTGAAAAGAAGACCTAATTTGGAGATCATACTTGGCGATAATGCCACCTACCCTGTGAAAGGGATAAGGACTGTTACTCTTCACTTAAATCAAGGTCAAACCCTTCATCTACAAGAAGTATTGTATGTACCTGATTTGAAGAAGAACTTGGTATCTATTTATGCGATGGAAATTAAAGGCTTCAAGGTAGCATTCATTGATGGAAAGGTATGTATTTGGCAAAGGAACTCTAAAGATGTTTTTACACTTGGATTTAGGGTTGAAGGTCTCTATAAAGTTGGAGGAAGTCCTTTGGGAGCTATGACTTGCGATACTTCTCTTCAATTCGAATTATGGCATCGAAGATTTTCTCACCTTCATTACAAAGTCTTACTTGGGGTAAGGAAGATGGTCACATGTATGCCGAAGTTCAACATTAACATGAAGGAGTTTGTCAAGGTTGTGTAGTTGGGAAACTTACAAGGGGACCATTCCCCTCAAGTGAAAGTCAAACTACCGACATTCTTCAATTGGTTTATTTTGATCTATCTGGTATGTTGCCCGTAACATCATTAGGAGGATACTTATACTATGCAATTTTTGTGGATGACTTCTCTAGCAAAATGTGGATCTATTTCTTAAAGAAGGACGAAGTGTTCAAATGGTTCCAATTTTTGTTCTTTCAAAGCTTTGGTGGAGAATCAAACAGGGGAGAAGATCAAAATATTGAGGATCGACAATGGAATTGAATATGAATCAAATGAATTCAATGACTTTTGTAGAGAGGCTGACATTAAGAGGGAGACAACCGTTGCATACACTCCTGAGTACTGAAAGAAAGAATCGAACAATTATGGAAGCTACTTGTGCCATGCTCTATGATTATGGTCTACGGAAGTTCTTATGGGGAGAAGCTGTCAACACTGCCATATATGTTCAAAATAGGAGCCCACATCAAGCATTGGACTTCAAGACACTTGAAGAAGTTTTCACTGGTAAGAAACCTGATGTTTCTCTTTTTAGAATATTTCGATGTCCCATGTATTTTCATGTGCTTAAAGAGAAAAGAAACAAGTTAGAAGCATATGGGAAGAAAGGAATATTTGTGGGCTACAGGGAAACTTCAAAAGCTTATAGAATCTATGTACCTGGTCAAAGAAAAGTGGAAATAAGCCATGATGTCACTTTCGATGAAGATTCTGCCCTTGGAAAAGCTAGAGATCTCCCTATCCCAAGGAAGGACAATGGTGATGTCGTAGGAAAGTAAGATGAATCTCCGATAGATGAATTGATGCCCGATGTTGAAGGCCCGATGGATCCCATTGATCCACCTCCTGGTGATCCCTCTACCTCAAGGAAAAGACCCTTGTGGCTCATAGATACTCTCGACGATGCTGAAAGACATATTGCTCCAAGAGGGACATTTCGTGAAAGTAAGAAGCCAAACAGGTACCAAAGGTACTTAGTTGCTATGAGTAATATTGTTCAATCTTAGCCATGTACGTTCGAAGAAGCCGTGAAACACCAAGTATGGAAGGATGCGATGAATGAGGAGTACAAATCAATGATGAAGGCTGATGTATGGGATGTGGTTCCTAGACCCAAGGACAAGTCTGTGATGACCTCGAAATGGATTTAAAAAAACAAACATGGAGCTAATGGGAGTGCTAAAAAATACAAGCTAGGCTCGTTTCTCGAGGCTTCTCTCAAAAGGAAGGAGTGGACTATGACGAGATATTTATACAGGTGGTCCGATTTACCACTATTCGATCTATTATTTCTCTTACTGCCTCTCAAGGATGGAGCCTACACCAATGATCCAGGTGGATATTGGTGGCCACCTGCCAAGTCCACCTGGACCCCCACCATTGTCTTTCTCAGCATTTTCAGTTTCCTTAATTGTAGCACAACTTACTATTTTTAGCAGTTTTTCGGGTCCTGAACTTCCGGAGCCGTTTTGAGGCCCTAAACGACGTTTTTTTGGGAATCCGGGGGCAACATAGGCATGGACCGATGTTGCCCGTTCCAACAATGATAGTGCTCGAATAGATCTTTCTAATAAGCTATTGTACGCATCAAACGGAGATCATATGCTAAAGTTACGACCCCGGGAAGTTGATGTACCAACTTACCCCCAAACGGGGCCCACAGTTTGGCGTTTCATCTCCTAGGGTTAGGTTTGGAATGTTAAGGGTTTTTCATTTTTTCTCAACAATAAATAGGCCTTCGAGCCTCATTGTAACACAGTTCAGAGGCATGTAGCCATCACATCTCTTCTCAGAGATAAGCTACCATCGCCCTAGCTAGTTTATTTCCATTTCTGATTGTAAGCATGTTTCAGTATTTTCCATTAATGAAATGAAGTATTATTTCCGCTGCATGTTTGTGTTTATGGTTATCTCTGTAATTTGTTGCGTTCCTGTTTAAATCCGGATCAACCAAATGGATGTGAAGACTATTTTCTTGCATGGTTCGCTTAAGGAGGAAGTCTACCTAGAACAACTCGAGCAAGACACACGTGTGCAGGTTGAAGAAAGCCCTCTATGGGTTTCAGCAAGCCCCCATGGCTTGGTATGAGAGGATTGATAGCTATCTTATGAAGTTGGGATTTACAAAGAGCAAAGCTGATTGTAACCTATATTTCAAGGTTGAAAATGACATGCCTTTCATTTTGGGCCTTTATGTAGATGATTTCTTTCTGACAGGTGTAGACCCTCTCATTTATCAATGCAAGAGGGAGTTGGCTTCCGAGTTCGAGATGAAGGACTTAGGTCTAATGCACTACTTCCTAGGCTTGGAGGGTTGGCAAAAGGTAGGTGAGATTTTCCTTTCTCAAGGAAAATTTGTTGTGAAGCTGCTCGAGAAATGTAGGATGGTGGATTGCAAGTCTTGTGTCTACTTCGATAGAACTCAACTTCATGAAGCTACGTGGAAGTGCTATTGGGCCTGAATTGGCAAATCCTTTCGAATATGGACAACTTGTGGGGTCCCTGATGTTCTTTGTAAAGGCCCTGATGTTCTTCGTAAACTCTTGTCCTGACATATGCTTTGTTGTGAATACATTTAGTCAATTTATGGTCGAGCCTCATCACATACATTGGATTGCTGCTAAGAAACTCTTGAGATATCTCTGTGGCACAATCTACTATGGACTGAGATACATTGCCAGCTAAGTCACCTGACACGAGGATTCGGGATTCGTAGGATTCGGGATTCATAGTGACGGATTCAGACACGTTGACCCCCCGGAACAGGACACGTAGGATTCGTTATATATTATTTTATTAAATATATATATATATATGTTATATATATATGTAGTATATATATATATATATCTATATATATTATATATATTAAAAATTAGATATTTCTTACACAATAATAATTAATGATACAAATTTATTGATTTCAAACATAGATCTTCATCTATAGCATGCATAGTACATACAAAATTCAAATACATGTCAGTGGTCACATAAATGATAAATCATGTTTCATAATTCATAACTGAAAGACAACTTACAACTACAAGATAGTAAGATAAACACACTGACAACTATAGTTTTCTCATTAAGTCACCAAATCAAAATGTGTTACATAGGTAGTGCTGGTGCAATGCCAATGGCAAATAGAAATAGAAAATATAAAACAACTACAAGTATACAAGCCTCAAGGCATCAATCCTCATCATCAACATCAGAATCAGCATAAATGTCCTCATCGTCATAGTCCCCACTACTCTCCTCTGCATCCTCCTCCTCCCTTGTATCCATAGTTGCCTCTGCATTTGCTGGTGTGGAGGATGACCCCTCTAAGTTATCAAATCTAATAGGCTCTAGCACTAGATCATTGAGTTCCATGCTGGCCAATGCCAACTCAACATTGGTGTCCAGACCCATATAATCAGGAAAGACATCCCACATCTTTGTCTTTCCCCTCAACCACTCTTCCCTCTGCTTGTAAATAAGACGAAGGTTGGTGTGCACATACACCATTGTCTCTGCCCTGGATGGTTCAAGCTTGCTCTTCTTCACACTATACAAAGTCCCATATGTGCTCCAATTCCTCTCGCAACAAGAGGATGTAGTCACCTGAGAGAGGAGCCTCATGGCTAACTGCTGAAGCGGAGGGCTTGTTGCCCCATGATTTGCCCACCAAGAATAGGGCTTCTCAGCTCCCTTGTCTCTAATCACATCATAACCTCCAAATCGACCACTGCTAGTGGAAAACTCTGTAAAGGCATCCTCCACCTCATCAAGCAATGCAGTATCCTGAAATATCCGCCTGAATGCCTCTTTCCTCCCTTGTGAGATTTCACCATCCATATGAGGAGGGAATCTGCGGGAAGGTCCACCATTCAGCCACTCATGGCTGTAGTATTTGGGGTTCAATGAGTGAGCCAAACAATGTTAAAGGTGTACAATTCTTGTCCCATCTGCTGACAAGAATATTCTGTATAGTATCACAAAAGGCCTCTGGTGATGTCTTATACTCTGGGCACTCACTCTGTAGAATAATGCTCCTCACAGACTCAATCATGGAATCCCATTCCTCATAAACCTCTCCTAGGATGGGTTTGTCTGTATCTGCAAATTGAAGCAAAGAAATGATAGGGTCCATGATCCGAATAATTAGATCTACCCTCTCCCACCAAGCATCATCTAGCACTGTGTCCTTCACTCTTTTAGAGGCTACCTGATTTATCTTTCTCCAAAAAGACCAAAACTCAGAAATAACCATGGACCCAAGAGTAGTCTTGACCTCCCTCAACCTCTCCAACATCATGAATGAAGAGGCAAACCGTGTATCAAAAATCTTCAACAATGATAGATTGGTGTACTCCTTGTAGATAGTGAGGGCATTTGTATAATTTTGCACAAAGTTACGGATATGTCTTGCATCCTCAATAATGCTTCCAATCCAAAGCACATCAGAAGCAATGGATTTCAGTGCTAAGTTCAATGAATGGACAATGCAAGGTGTCCAAAACACTTGTGGATATTTAGCTTCCAAAATCATGCCAGCAGCCTTGCAAACAGGTGCATTATCTGTAATGATTTGCACACAAGAATCAACACCTACATCTTCAATAACTTTAATAAATAACTCACCAATAAATTGTGCATCCTTGTATTCTCCAAGTGTATCCACTGCATTCATGAAAACTGGACCACTCAAGGAAGACACCATGAAGTTGATGATTGGGTGTCGTGCTGGATCTGTCCATCCATCAGAAACAATGCTAACCCCAGATGTTGGCCATGATGCTACAATAGGCTCAGGCATTTTTTGCACTTCTTTTTTTGCCTTCGTCAACAATGTGGTTTTCAGCTTCTCTGACCCAGGAGGCACATACCCTGCTGGAGCCCCTTGAGTTAGAGCCCGACATATCTCAATAAATAAAGGTGAGCGTGCAACATTAAATGATATGAAGTTTTGATAGAAGAAGAAGGCAATGGTGAGATCAAGCTCTTCTGGTCTCTCTTTTTGGAAAATCTTGTCCATTGAACCAAGTGCTCTTCTTTTTGCTGCTTGTCCCCCAGTAGAAGTAGAACTCTCAAATGGAAATTTGGTGGTGGCTTTCCTAAAAAATGGAAGGGGGTCTTCATTCTTGGGTTTTCTTGATTTTGAAGCCACATTTTCCATACCAACAATGGACTCCTTTTCCAATTCTTTTCTCTTTTGTAAAGAAACAACTTTACAAGCTCCAATCCCACAACCCAGTAAAGCCAACAAATGTGCTTTCACACGGTAATATGTGCTTTTGAAAAAAATGTGACAAAAGTTGCATTTCCATTGCACATTGCCTCCTCCCTTTCCCTTGGTGTTTGTCCCATCCTCTCTTGTGGCATATTTCCACAATGGATATTTATCAGTGTTGTCTTTAGGTGGTACTCTTCCCTCAACATTACTTGCAGCAGACTCTGATGATATTGGGGGAGGAGGGGCATCTCCAATGGAGACATTCTTGCCCTTCCTTTGCCCCCTAAATGCTGCCTTCGATTGAGCCATGAATACTGTAAAAGAAATGAACAAAACATGCTCAAATTTGTAAACAAAAAATCATATACAAATTGCTGTAATAGAATAAGAAATGCAAAAAAATGGAGCTGAAATGCACTTACCTGGTGCTTGAATCTCCTTGCGAAACGCTCTACTCCCTTAGCTCTTTGATCCAAACCCTTCTCCACTCACAAACAACTCAAATAATGCTTGCCAAATGATGAAAAGCGTGACTGTAATGAGCAATTGCGGCCTTTTCTAACCCGCGGAAGTCACTTTGCCGCTAAACGAGTCTTGGAAAGCAGGACACGCAGTCCAAAATCGTGACACATTGGCGATTTTCGGGACACGCACAGGATTCGACGTGTCATGTTTTTTGGACACGTTTTTTGGGCGAATCGTGTCCGACATGCCGGATTCGGACACGTGGCCCCTCCCTAACGAATCCGGTTACTTAGATTGCCAGGAATTGAGGCTACATGGATATACTAATGCTGACTGGGCTAGCAGTATGGTGGATTGTAAAAGCACGTTTGGATGTTGCTTCTCGTTGGGGTCTGCTTCAATATCTTGGATGAGTGGGAAGCAAAAATCGGTTGCTTTAAGCACTGCGAAGGCCGAATACATTGTAGCTAGTATGGCTTGTTGTGAAGTTGTTTGGTTGAGGAAGCTCTTTAGTGAGCTATTTGAGCATGTGCTGGATAACACCATGATCTACTGTGACAACCAAAGTGGGATTTGCCTTTCAGAGAATCTCGTGTTCCACGACCGCTCTAAGCACATCGATATCAGGTACCACTTTATCCGGGATATGGTACAATGGGGAGCAATAAGGCTCCAACATATCAGGACTGATGAGTAGGTGACAGACATCCTCACGAAGCCCTTAGGGAAGCTCAAATTCTTAGCCTTTTGAGAGAGACTTGGAGTCATGGAATGACCCTCCTATGAGGGTCTCGCTTGAGTTGGGCACTGAGCTTTGGGAGCTCTTGGGGGCTTGGGGTACTTCTTGGAGCTATGAGCGACCGTAAGGTGAGTGGTTCACCTTCCCCTTTTGGTGCATTGTGTACAGGGTGAGTGGTTCACCTTCCCCTTTTGGTGCGCTGTGTACAGGGTGAGTGGTTCATCTTCCCCTGTGATACCCCATGATGGTAGGCATGTGTGTAGGGTGAGTGCTTCACCTTTCCCTACAATTACATACACATGTATGTAGGGTGAGTGGTTCACCTTCCCCTATGATTGACATATTAGCAGGATGAGTGGTTCACCTTCTCCTATGGCATATGAGCAGGATGAGTGGTTCACCTTCTCTTATTGATTCCCCAACATACATCTTACCCATGTAGTTTGGAACTCATGGGAAGTACCTCTCATCTGATCAATGAGTTGGGAAAAGTGGATAGGGACCATAACACTATCGATGGACACATTGTGTACTACCGTATTCCCTATGTCTAGGATGCATGGTGTTCAACAACTTGATCTGGAATCAATTGAGGTTCTACCTCTGGACTGACTTTTGTCGGTGGAGAGTGGTAAGGTCTCGTGACTCACTCTCGATCTATTCTTCTTCATTATTACATCATGGTTCAACAGAGCAGAGATGAGATGACAAAGATGATACATGACAACAGAATGGCATGATGATCGATGACGACAGATGGATTGGCATGTGGAATCCTCCCTAGTTGAGAGGGAGTGTCAAAATTGGCAACTAGGGCCAATTCCACCTTCGGACAGCTCATTTGATGGAGATGATGATTGCATTAAATTCCTCTTTTCGAGAGGACCAAAATTGATATGAAGATCATCTCTTTTGGACAAGCAGAAGTGTGATTTTGAATTTATGCCCACACATGTGCAAATTGTTCAGGTCGGCCACATCAACGTGTAGGCTCAAGAAGCCCAATGTATGTGTCTTTTCACCCACAATGAATTTTATAAATACAAGTGACCTCAAACCTCATTTGGCATCATCATCACTCACACATACCTCTCTCTCCTTCTCTCATTGGTTCGTACAACTATTGGGCAGCTTCTCTCTCTAACATGTGTAGCAAGAAGGACGAGTTTTCTGGGCTGAGTTGCAGGACTGAAAATTGCAAGTAGCAGACCAAGTTTGACCAGTGTTGACCAAGGGTTTGTTGACCAAATTTGACTGCGATTTTTAGAGGATTTTTCTGCCTCTTTAGGTTGCGTTTCTGGGACATAAATAGAGGGAATCAGGGCAGTTTGACCAACGCTGACTTCAGGGTTGACTGCAATTTGACTGCAGAAAATTACAACAATTTTCTCTCTCCTTTGACTGAGTTTGACTGTGTTGTTTTGGGCTGACTTTGATGTCCTGATCAGGATGAGTTTGACTAGGGAAGAACGAGTTGTTTTGAGGATGATTTATTTTTGATTTGACCAATGTTGACTTTCTAGTTAGGGTTGAAGTTTGACTGCACTTGACTGCAGAAATTGACATGACTATTTTGACTTTGAATTGGGCAAGTCATTTTGAATTTTGTACTCTCTCTCTCTGGTGAACTTTTGATATAATAATAAGAAGAATTGGTCAAAGAGTTTCCCCACATTGGGGTTTTTCCTTGGCATCTGCCAAATTTGGTGTCCTCTTGTCGTGGCTTGTCTTCTGCATTTTGTTTCATGTTCTATTTACTTTTACTGTCAATGTGATTAATGGTTAATGTGATTGCTATTGGGCTGCGTAAGAAACATTGAAGTAATTGTGCTGAGCATAGAACATACCATTGTTAACTAAAATTAACAACTATCAATAGTCTTCATTTCCTTTTCCGTTGCATAAGCTCCTTTGTACTCTGCTTTCTTTGCTGCAAACAACTGCAATATCCCTTGTCCTTACAATACATTAACCAAACTTTGGGTGTCGGGCTCTACCGACCATGCACCCATTACAATTAATGACTTCAATATACTTTTGATTTGACTTATGATTCAACTTTACAACTTTTACATCGAGAGAATTTTAATTCTAAGGACTTCCGACCATTTCTACTTGACTTGACAAACTCACTTTTTATTTCATAAGCTCTCCTCTTTACTTCATCGGAAATTTTCTCAAAAGAAAACATTTAATTTGAATCTGGCCTTGACACAACTTACTAGACTCTTCATTACATGTAGACCTTTACTTCAAACCTTGATACTAGTACATTAGTTATCCCACTTCATAAATGCATATTCCACTTCAAAGCTAATTATTTGAACACAACATTGACTTAGTCTTTGAAAAAATCCAAGTCACTTCTTTGTTCCTTATAGATGTGCGCACCTTTGAGCATGAATTTAATTTGACCCAAACAACCGTCCATTTGGCTTTAACACTCTCACCACCACTAGCTTTCTCTCATCCAACTTACATAAGCTTCTTGCTTTAAGCTTTTGACATTTTCTTATGAAAGAACTCCAATACATTTTGGAATAAAGAAAAAAATTTAAGAGGGTATGCTTTTGACATTTCCTTGTGAAAGAACTCCATTACATTTTGGAATAAAGAAAAAATTTAAGAGGTTACTTCCTCATTTTTTAAAAAATGCGCATTCCTCTTTAGAGTTTCACATCCATTATTTTAATGTTTATCATTTTACTTTTATGGCTTGTAATAGCCTCATACAATTCCACTCTCTTTTTACACTTATTAAGACTTCTCATGAGAATACTAAAAGACTATATATTTTTTTTTTTTATGTTTAGGAACCAAAATAAAATCTCACACATTTTTTTATAATTTCATTTCTTGGATCTCTCTATCTCAATTAGCGCAACTATTCTATGGAATAGGCTCCAACTCCACGCTGATACCTTTTCCAGGCTCCATGTTAACACATGCTCCTCGCCGTGCAAGACAACTCTAGATTGTTTCCACACGAATTAAGGGTTGCAATCTTTTTCTACTACAAGAATTGTGAACAACTTGTATTTGAAATTTGACTGTTGCTTCCAATACACAAATCACACTTCAGCTCGCTGTCACAACTATTTACATAGGGCTTCTTTACATGGTTTCGATCCACAATGCACAGGCCGGTTATATCACTTAAACAGTTTGGTACTTTGCTTTGTTATTCGAGGGGGAAGGGGCTGGAAAGTTCCTTCAAACTTTGCAATATCCCTTCTTAGATCTGTAAAATTTAGTGGTTGAATCAAAACGCTGTCACCCTTCCACATGCATTTGATTGTCATCAATCCCGAAACTAACCAGAGAACACACCAACGTTCATGAATCTTTAACAGGTAGCAAGGATCTGTGCACTGATATCATTCACTCCACTGGTAACAAGCCGAGTTCTCCCCTGATCAACACCCCTTCAAGCTTTGCTTTTGTGATTGGGGTTATATCTAGCTTGTTCTATGTAGCCCCTACGCTTCACTAGATATGGTGGCCCTCAACTTTAGGCAGCTCCACACCTTTTTATTTTTGCAAATGTTAGCTCTTTCTCGATCTTGCAACACAGTCTCTACACAACTCTTCCATGGTGCTATACGCAGTCTTCCACTCAGTGCAGGCTCAGCGTAAATGGCCAATTACAAGGCTCGATATGGATTTTAATGCAGGTCTCTGCAATTCTGCTGACTCCTCAAGCATTCCAATTCATAGCTCCAACGTCCATACACGTTGGCTTAACGCCCATAGGATTATAATAACAATAATATTCAGTGCTCCACGACTTCATGGCTGCTGGCATGCTGGTTTGCTTTACACAGTCCAATGCACATCTGTCTCCAATGTGGCTTCACATCTATGCTGCAGGAAGCGTTGGGGGGGGCCCCGTTTCCGGCCGGAAACGGAAACGAAATGTGTTTTCGCGTACGGTATGGCCGTGAAACGCGTTTCCGGCCGTACCACCTCGTTTCCCGAAACGGAAACGTGGGTGGTACGACCGGAAACGCGTTTCGCGGCCGTACAGCCCCACGTTTCCAAAAAAAAGAATTTTTTTTTTTTTTTTTTTTTTTTTTTGGGTTTTTGTTTTAGGGTTTAGGGTGGGTTCTAGAAGCCTCTCTAAACTTATAAAGAAGTTTGTCTCATTCTCTCATCACACTATTCAGCAAGTCGTTTCTCTTGGAGACTGGCAGTTGTTTCAGCGAGGGTGTTTTGAGCAGTGAGCATCAGCAAAGTGGATTTCAGCAGCAGGAGAAAGAGATTTCAGCAGTAAGAGAAAGAGATTTCAGCAGCAGCAGATTTGGCTCAGCTACAGCGATATTTCTCTTCTCTTTTTTGGCATTTTGGGGTAGTTTCAGCCATAGAAAATTAATTTGGGTAAGCCACATTCATTTTGAGGCTTTTTTCTTACTATTTCTTCAATTTTTCTAGGGTTTATGCAGCCAGAAATATGAAATACGTTTTTGATTTATAGATTTGTTTTTTAAATTGATTTTTGCAGTAGATTTGGCTCAGCTACAGCCATATTTCTCCTCTTTTTTGGCATTTTAGGGTAGTTTCAGCCACAGAAAATTAATTTGGGTAAGCCACATTCATTTTGTGGCTTTTTTCTTACTATTTCTTCAATTTTTCTAGAGTTTATGCAGCCAGAAATATGAAATACGTTTTTTATTTATAGATTTGTTTTTTAAATTGATTTTTGCAACAAATTTGGCTCAGCTACAGCCATATTTCTCCTCTTTTCTGGCATTTTAGGGTAGTTTCAGCCACAAAGAATTAATTTGGGTAAGCCACATTCATTTTGTTAGTTTTTTCTTACTATTTCTTAATTTTTCTAGGGTTTATGCAGCCAAATATGAAATATGTTTTTTATTTATAGATTTGTTTTTTAAATTGATTTTTGCAGCAGATTTGGCTCAGCTACAGCCATATTTCTCCTCTTTTCTGGCATTTTAGGGTAGTTTCAGCCACAAAGAATTAATTTGGGTAAACCACATTCATTTTGTTAGTTTTTTCTTACTATTTCTTAATTTTTCTAGGGTTTATGCAGCCAGAAATATGAAATGCGTTTTTTATTTATAGATCTGTTTTTTAAATTTATTTTTGCAGCAATGGCTTCCAGC
>APFE031423837.1:64970-87778 GCA_000404065.3 Pinus taeda | reverse complement strand
CACCGTTTCCTCAAATTTGGGGAGGTCGCGTTTCGTATCGCTTCCCGTTTCGGAAACTCGTTTCTGTTTCCCCGTTTCGTGCAACTTAGCTTCACATGGTCCAACGCGCGTCTTTCTCCAATGTGGCTTCACATGGTCCAACGCTTTATAAAACAATTTAATACTCTTACTAGTCAGCATTTCCTTCACCAATCTCACAGGTTCCACGCTCACTCCAGCGCTGCAAAACCACACAACATTCAATTATGCTCCACACCCACACTTTGCATGCTCTTCTACTTGACAAACTCGTTCAACACCTAGTTTAAGCTTGGTCACGAACTTCACACTGCTCGCTCATCCTTGCTCTCATACCAAAATGATGGTGCAGACCATAGGGCCTGCACTACAAACACAGAAAAATGCACACAGCTAATGCATTCCAAAAATCAAATCAATTCATTAAAAAACAAAATATTTATAAGAGAACTATTGGCCTAATATTTGGTCACTCATTCCTCACTCTCCTTCACTTACATGTCTCATGGGCTTACCTAGATTTTTACAAGTGGACCTGAACCCAAAGTAGGTTCTAGATCCTGAACAAACTCTCACAATATCTCTCATGATCCATAAAAACTCTCGCGTAATCCCTTATATCTAGATGAGATCTAACTAACCCTCAAATCTCTCAACTCTTCCAAAATACTTTTGAACTTTCTCCTAATTACAATAATTCTCATTTTCTCTTAAAATATAGGAAAAAAATACATTAATCAATTAAATCATATCTTAGGGAACTAACTCGGTTAGTAAACATGATACCCTAGGTTAGATGTTCCTGCAGCAAACTTATTGTACCCGATTGTCCGAGGGTTTTTTTGAACTTCCCTTATTTGTGGTGAAGGGAACATTGATGACTACTGGTGGCTTTTGGAACTTGGTCTTGCTGCTTCCATTGCAGTTCAGCTGTTTGATTTTGTTACGTTTCTGTAAGATGTTCTACTTCTTTTTTCAAGGCTCTTCTCTACTGGTAACCTGTAATCCATTTTTCTAGCTTTCTCTTGGGAATGAGTCCATTTTTTGTATTTAGAATTCCTTTGTTAATTTAGGTGCCAAGCTAGGCGGACTTTTTCTTCTTCCTCATGTTAACCTTTGAAATCCTCCCCATCTATTGCCTGAGAAATTAATGGGCTGATCTTTACAGACTCCATTTGAGACAACCTTTTAGGTTGACGTGCCGTAAAATGTTCTAAATTATTGGCAAAAGTGAAGGTGGTGGTCTCGTTGTTTAGTAATTGGGTCTAGTGGGAGTTATTAATATCAAGGACAGTGCTATTTGGTAGACCTTTGTTGAGATTGATTTAAGTGCGTAGTCCAGCCTAAGTAGCATTTTCTTTGCCTTATTGTGTTGTTTGAGCTATTGTATCTTTCTAAAGGTTTTCCAAACTTTTGTTGTACTTCCTCATTCCAAAAGTAGAGGAGAAGATTGAGAAGCGTTACTCAGATTGGAGTAATGGTAACATGCATGGTTGCTAGGTAGAAACCATGGAACTAGGGTTTCATGAAGAGCGTGACCTTCCCCAATAGGACACCCAGTGGTAAGATTTGATCTGTTTCATTTTGGTTTACCAAATGATCTCTACCTGTTGCTTGGAAGCAGTTCTCCTTCATCTTGATGCGCTTCAGCAGATTCAGAACTGCCTTGTATTCTGTTCAGCAGTGTGAATGACGCACCACGGCATTTAGTAGGCAGCTGTGTTATCAAGGCATGTAACATGTTATCTATAGCAATTGGTTTTTGGAGCTGTTTTTCAGTTTAGAGAAGAACATGCTTTTATGTATTTAGAAAGTGTGTTTCCTGTCTTAGTTTTGGCACAGTTCAAGCACATGGCCTAGAGTCAATTCCAGATTTAGCCTAGGTGCCCCCCTCCAGGAAGTTTGGGCGCGTCTAGGCAGGTATTGAGTTAGGGTTCCATCTCTAGTTTAGGTACACCACTGGGATGGGGTATTTTTGTAAACCGTAGCCTTTTCTCAGTCTGTAAAAGAAAGGTAGAGTAGTAGTGTGAAAAAAATACAGATTTGAGCTGTTGCTTTGTAATACATCTTTTGAGGAACAAATTTTGATGTGAAATTGAGTTGAGGTGTGTTGACCACTATGTGTCAACTACGCTTAGCAGTACACCCCCTTTTTTCGCAAAAGGGTAGCGCTTGATTGACGTGTCCGTGCCATTCGATAGTCATCGTTGATCTTATCATATTATGTTGTAAACCCAGTGTGCATGTGTGAATTGTAAATAATCTTAGCAGAGCTGAGTCATGTATGAAAATTGCCTAGGTGGACCTAATTTTCTAGTGATAATCTACGTTCCGGAAGGTTTTTTGTCTCACCGATCCATGATCGGCAGAGTTTTCCTTCAGCCTAACCCTAAAGCTGGAATGAATTTTGTCATTAGAATCTTAGGGGAATACTAGTGCGTTGATCTGCTAGATTATAGTTGGTCGCAGAACTGGGTGATCTATGGGGGTCTATGTCAAATGGGTTTTCCCCCTTCGGATGTAAAATTTTAAAAGTCATGATGTAAAGTGTCTTGAGGGTTAGGAAATGTTTTAATCCCCTCATAGGTCCTAAGTCCTAGGTCATAGGTGATTTTCCAAAGGCTAAGTTCGAAGATCCATTTAAAAATAAAAAATTAAAAAAAAATTGGAAAAAAAACAATAAAAAATAATAATAAAGTTTAAAAAATAAAAAAAAATTAAAAAAATGAAAAATGAAAATAAATAAATAAAAATAAATAATAAATAAAATAAAATTTTAAAAAATAATAAATAATAATAAGTCAATTTTTTGAGTATAAATGCAGAATTTTAATTTTTTAATATATTAAAATGCATTTAAAAATTCGACGAATGAGATTAAAAGAAATCTTGATCCTCATCGATGGTCGAGATTAGTTTGACATGGATCACTCGAACTAGCCGTTGGGATTTTTTCCTTTAAATAGGGTGCTTGGGGTCATTTGAGACCAGATTTGATCTGAGAGTCTGGTGCTAAAGAAAGCTCTCTTGTAGTCAATTTTTTGCACAATAAAGAAAGACTTTGGGGTTACAAATCTTGCTGGTGTTACTCTTCTGGAAATGCTGTAAGGCCTTTTATTTTTTTGCATAATTTTATTTTCAATCATCAATAATAGCTTGATGAAGATTGATTCAGACACAGGTATCTTGTCTGATTTTTGGGGTTAAATGATAGTTTAGATTCTGAAATATAATGGCAGGTATCTCCATTTGATCTGGATTTCACTATCGTTTTTTCCCTCTATGTTAATGGTTGATTTTAAGCTGTGCAGGAAATCTTAGTTTTGAGTTTGCCGGGCGTTAGGGGAAGTTCTCGGCTGAACCAACCAACTCCTGGATTGCATTTTCTGAAAGATCCAAGCTAGTTTTAATGCCGGGCTTAAGACTTCTGAGGGTTTGATCAGCTCCCTGCTATTGTTCAGGGTTTTGTCATGTTACAGGTTTAACTGTGTTACAGGCACATTCTGGAATTTTTGAGGCAAAACTGCGTTTCAGTCTCTCCATATATTGTTGCTCTTTCAGCTTCTGCAATCAAATCGCCTCAAACCCTCCCCCTGCTTTCATCTCAGTTTTTTCCCTCGGCCATTACCAAGCCTACGATTCATTCACGCTAATTGCCTTATGTTGGCCATTCCAGTCCCATATGAGCTCCTGATCTGCACACCTGTGTATCATCGTTGCCAAATCCAGCTCCAGCTCACGTAGCTGCCATCCTCCTCGCATTTCTTTTCTGCCGCGGCTCCATTCATCTCCACGCTCATCCAAACCTGCAGCTGCAAAAAATATATATACATAAACCTGCAAAAAAAAACAAAACGTGATCAATCCTGCCGTCAAGCTGCCTCAGCTCTCCATATCCCCGACCTGCCATTTTCGTGGCTCACTCCTTCGATTTTTTTACTTGTCGTTCAGTTTTTCCCTCTTCCGCCAGCTCCCTCGACCTGCAACCTATCCACAAGCAGTGTTCCACAGCAGCCCCTCCCGCAGCAACTCCTCCCGTAGCTTCCTTGGATCGACAATCCACGTGTGAAAGGCAAATAATCATACGCTTTCGATTTTTTTTTTTTTTTTTTTTTTGAACGGCTGTGGGCTTACGTTAGGAGTTAAGGTTGTGATTTTAGATTTTATTTTAGCATTGTATGCTCAGGATTCAGGGTTAGAATTAGATTTTATTTATTTATTTATTTGTTATTTAACTTATAGCGTCAGTGCATGTATATATTATTAGCCTAAGTTTGGTTTTGATTCATTTTTCCTTTAGTTAGATTTTAGTTTTGATTAAAAAAAAGGAAGAAAAGGATTTGGAATATTTCTTTTTTGTTTAACTTAGTTCTATTTAACATCCATATTTTGATTAGATTTTAGATTTATTTAGATTTAGATTTACAAAAAAAATGTTTTGGAATTTTTCTTTTGTTTTATTTAGTTTTCAGTATATTTAATATTCATATTTCATTTCATATATATTAGATGGATTTTAGATTTAATTTTATAGAAATAAATAATAAAAAAAGTTCTCTAAAGAGTCATTTTTAAATTAGATTTAATTTTGACTATTTTTTTGTTTTAAGTTTTAATAAACCTTTAGTTTTAGATTTGGATTAAGATTTAAGTTGTTTTGTTAGTTTTTCATTTAAAAATATAAAAAAAAAATTCATAAAATTATAAAATTATAAAAGGCATAAAGAGTTTCCTTTCTTTTAGTTTAGATTTTAATATTATTTAGATTTTTTATTTAAAGTATCATTTAGTCTTTAATTTTGTTTTATTTGAAAAATATAAAAATATTTTTGGAAATTGTTTGCCAGTTTCAGTCTTGGCTCAGGTATTTGGTATGTTTTATCTTTTTTGCTGAGGCTAAAATTTTGATGTGGGAATTAATGTTTATCATTTTTAACGTGCTTGAATGATCATTTTGAAGATTAGCTATATGAATGTGATATTTGGTTAGCATTTGAAGTTACGTGGTTGTTTAAAGCATCTAATTTTTTCGAAATTTTAATTGCTGGAGCATCATTAAAGCATTGTGAATTTACTGGATATCTTGCATTGCTTAGGTTATTTGATGATAAAAGTTTGTTTTACATGGTTCATATTTCTGCAACATTTAATTATTCAGTCAGTAACTGTATAAGGCACTAGTCTATTAACTTGATAAAATCAATTTAGTGCTTGTTTCCCTTCGTGTCTCCCAGCCCAACTGGTCCCCAGTTGGCCATGCATTATCCCATAGGGTCTACCCCCCTTAGCCGTGGGAGATAGGCTTAAACGGAGAGATCGGGGATCAGGGTGACAGCCCCCGGTCTGAACGTTGTCGTGACAATCTGTGCGACAACAAGGTGAATCTGGTCACTGTCATAATTTCCAGTTTACTGTTTTATGCAGATTTAAGTAAATACAGTTTTCGATTTTGAATTTCCAAAAGCACGGAGTGTCTGGACTCTGAACTTGTCAATTCACAGTCCAGATTTTGAGTCCATACAATCTGCAATTTTGAGAGCTCTTATGTAATATCACTCCTTTGAAAAAATTTAATTTTTCATCCTAAATTTCTGAGTTTGTGCCATAGTTTCAGTGAAGCATTTCGTCAAACAGTTTGACTGTGTACTGCTGTAGGTCCAACTCAGAAAATACATGCAATAAATGACATGTACCCAAAATGAAGCTCTACCAAAAATTTCAAATTGATATATTTCAGGCACAGAGATTTAGATAGGACTGATATATGTAATTTCTGTCATAGAAAGAGAGCAAATAGATGGCTTCATCTTTGTATTTACTATGCAAATAGAATGGAGACAATTAGAGCAGAGGAACCCGGGTACAATAGATGATTTGGTGTAGTTTTCAGTTCTTCAATGACATATAAGTTCAGAATTTGCTCCTCTCTGTACAGCACCTCAAAACGTCCCACCAGCAATCAATATAAAGGTACCAACAGTTGTTATGGACACCATAAGGTGGTCGTAGCTCCTTCCAGCTCACCAATAATGGCTCAGACTCCATGCAGTCAGCAACATGAGCCTCTCCAAGATGATATACAACATCATGCAATGGGTATAGTGGCAACCTTTGAATTGCAGTTAACTCGTTCCACCTTAAACTGTGACTCGGCCCAGAAATTATGCAGCTCTCGTCCAGCATTACCAGTGAGGGTTTTCGACCCTATTTCTCATTGGAATCACGCCCAGCAATTAAAACTTCTTCCCGTATGTACATTCAACCTCCCACAGTCACAAATTTCACAAGATATGGCCCTCTGCAGAGAAGACACATTCAGCAATCGAAGGAAGTGGCCACTACCCGAGTTAAATGAGTGATTTGATTTCCAGAACTCGCCCCAGCACCTTGAAATACGTTCAACCACCAGAAAGGTTAACCCAACTCCCTTGCTTGGTGCCTCCACGCAGTGATGGAGCAAGCCCTTAAAATTTGTGGGAATCATGCTGCATATTCTGACCTGTAGATTCAGTCATGCAAGTGTCTGCCATTCTAATTCTTTAAAGAGATCTGAACTGGCCCCACTAGAAAAAATGCAGCTTGCTCAATAATTCCTGTGTCCCATGAAGCTGGAGTATATACTGATATTAATTCGCCTTGGACTCTTCGTTCTCCATGAAGCCTTCAGCCTGTCATAGGAAATAGGAAAATGCAGTATAAGAATATAAAACAATTGATAAGCTTGAGTACCTCAATACTTCTCAGAAATTCGTTCTCCATTGAAGCTCTACGGTGAAATCTGAGTGACTTCACTCTCAGACTAGGGGGTTTCGTTGCAACACCGAAGTCTGCTATGGCAGCTAGGGCTCCAAAGCCCTCAGCTTCCTCTTCCAACTCTCTCCAAGAATTCTCTCTTCAAACTCACGCAATGTATGAATGCAGTGTGCCTCCCCAATTCCCCTTTTTAATGAGTTTGGGATGGACTTTTCATCTTCACCTTCCCTTTTGTCTTTTCCTCTTCACCTTCCCTTTTGTCTTTTTTTCTTCACCTTCCTTTTTGTTTTTCTCTCTTTACTATTATTATTTTTTATTAAATTCACTTTTAGAAAGTCACTTTATGACACTTTCACTTTATAAAGTTAAAGTGACACTCCACTTGCCTAGGAAATAGCGTCCTTTCCCTTCTTTAATAAAGTCTCCTTAGGCAAATTTAAGTCCCCTTATTAATTATTTCCCTGTTGTAGCCTACAGGAACCACTCTAGGCTAGCGGGCTCCATCATAAGCTTCCTATGGGGACGGGGACATTACATCTTAAAGTTTGCAGATTCATAGATCTAGAGTTTTGTTTGTCGTAAGTGCAGATTTATGTACAGTGCAGTAAAATTTAACAGTTTCCCAAGTCTATATGCACTATATTTATGTAAAAATATATATTTTTTTTCTGCATTGTTTTAAATTGCTGAGTAGGAGTTTAGTATGTGTATGGTAACTATAGTCTGGATCCTTGCAGGTCACAAGTCACAGTGTCTGTATTAAGTTTGCATTGATTTAAATGTAACATCCTTTCTTTCGGTTTTATCCATATCTCACATGTTCTAGTTGAATAGTTACTTAAACTTTTCATTATATATAATATAGTTTATAATTCAGAAGAAATTGGTTCCCAGATTTTATGAGTTTCACAATCACTTTTTATTTTTGTATTCATCCCAACTTCTATCCAAACATATGTGACAGACATGAATTTTAGAGTAAATACAAAATGTGTATATATTTAATGCATCCTATTTTTGCGTGAATACATAGAGTAAATATTAATGAATACATGAACACGGTAAAGTCACACTTATATTCTTAACACGAGTAGCTATTTAATGAGTTTACCGTTAGTGGATGAGTTCATATAACTTGTTACCTTTGATGCTCTGTTCATTTTTTTTTTAATTTAATTTTATTTGTTTACAGCATTTGAGGACCTTGAAAGTTCAGAATCTGTTGGTTCAGGAAAGAGGGCTTTGGTGAACTACACAAAGGCAGGTACTATTTTTCACTAGTGTGGATCCTGTGGTTGAGAAAACCATCTTTTGAGCTAGGTTGATTACTTGATAGACAAGTCAAGACATGCTATATATCAAGATTGAGGAGTCGTCAAGGAAGCATTTGAGAAGATTTATGTTAATCTAAGATCTCTTGAGGTGCTTTGTGGACCCTCCTGTAATGAAGAGGAAGTGGAACAGGGATTATTATGTGTGTTGTTTATGGCCTAGTGGAAGCAATGCCAGGATGAAATCCATCTTTCTATCATTAACTTGTATTGGCAATTCTCTGTCAGGCACTATTGCTGCCTACTTGAAGATGTCTCAAGTGGATGCTATATACCTTCCCATTCCAATAAATTTTATCTTTATTGGGTTTGAGGGAAAGGGCAATCAAGGTAATGTTTTCATCACATGTTATGAACACTCACAGTCTTTTGAACATTCTGTATAAATCTGCTACTGATTCTGTCATTACAGTATCAAGTACTATGATATTTTGATTCCCTGTAAAAATCACATTTTCAAGTTGTACCTTTCTTTTCTCACATTCCGGCTTCTAAGTTGATCTATCTAAAAATTAGAATTATTTGTTGAGGTAACATTGTTTTAGAGATGAGGTTGTTTGCACTCGCCAGGGTTTTACAATTACCTATGTAGAGAATGTTGATGTTGCGCAGTGAAAACTTAGCCATGTTTTAATAAAACATAGCTGCAAATAATGTATATGAAAGCTCCGTAATAGGACTGAGAGTTGATCCAGAAGTAAATACTGTAAAATGATGAAATCTATAATCTCAGAGATTATACTCTATTATGTCCAGAAGTTGAAACAAACAAGCTTGGCTGTCTTATCTGATCTGGTGTTTGTTATGCAAATTCTGGCAGAGTTTAAACTTGGATCAGAAGAACTGGAAAGATGGTTTACTAAAATAGATCATGTTTTTGAGCATACACGAGTTCCACAGCTGGGAGAATCTCTGACACCATTTTACAGGGTTAGAGCTGATGGCGTGCAGCGCCATCATCTTCCTCTTACAAGTTCTATAAATTACAAGTTATGATTCTAGCTTCCAGCTTCTTTAAGTTTGTTTTCTCTCTCTTTTAAATTTTTCAATTCCTTAATGACATGAAATTGGGAACCCATTTTCTTTGTAAAATGGCCTGAGGCGTTTTAAGTGGAATCATGCAGCATGGCTGACACTTTTATTGGTTTTGATTGATCATTCAGAATAAGTTGTTCTGAACTTGGTGTGGTCTTTTTCAGTTTCTCAGTACATGCCATAGAAATGGGTGAAAAAGTGACAGAGGTTTTTGAGCGTGCAATCAAGGTTTTGGCACGCAGGGATGATGTATCAGATACCAGGTATAGATAATATCTGTTTTGGATTAGAATTAGAGCTTTCATTGATAAATCATAAATTTGATGACAAATAGCTAAACAAAAATCACTATTTACTTGAAATGATTTTGAGATATATCTGTCTCTGGTATTGTTTGCTTAATGTGCAGGTCTGATGGTGAGCAGGTTTGGCAGGTCAATATAGATGAGATGGAATATTTCTTCACCAGTCTTATTGAGTACCTTCAAATAGATAAAGCATACAATATCTTCATTCTTAACCCCAAGCGTGATTCCAATCGACACACCTATGGCTATCGGTATTATTTGAATGTAGATTTTATGTTATTATTTGAATGTAGATTTTATGTTATCTTTGTACGATCATGATGGGAAAAATGATCACTTCTGATATTTTTCTAGACAGTAATGATTATTTCTTTTATTAAAACTTAAATAGAAAATGACTACAGTTGTCAAGCTAATGTTCTAAGGAAAATTTTTTGTTGCTTATGCAGGAGAGGTTTGTCTGAAACAGAAATAAACTTCATCAAGGAGGTATAGTTATTTGTCAATTTCTTTAATGCTTCAGAAATTATATATTTCATCCAGTAATTAATTTACATCAGAAATTGATTGTTTTCGTGTATTTTGTGATGGAAACAATTTTTCTTCATGTGTATCTTGATGTGCTTTGTTTTAATCCTTAGCTTGCCAAATGAATATTCAATACTCTTTCCCCCGAACTCCTGTAGAAAATTTGGATGCGTTGAAGCTGTAGTCTAGGTAGAGGTGGGCCAAATAGTTTTATTTTTTATTCTTCTACTTATTTCTTACAGGTCTTGTACTACAGAACTTACTGTTGACTGGCATTTTCAGATTGTCAATCTAGTCTGTAGAGTGGATCTAGTTTTGAAATGTTAAGACTTCTTGCTGGGAACGCACTTTAGTAACTTTCTGTAAAATGATGCTTTTGAATGGTTGAGGTTTTATCTTGAAGATTCAGCATCATTGGGTTTCAAATATTTGGAATGTCAATAAACAGAGACGATGACATAACAGTTGGGACATTATAATCTAGAGCTTGTAACCCTCTACCTTGTACATACCATATCAATTTGATGTAAGAGATTATATTCTGTTTGAATTAAATCATCAGAGGTTATAGACTCGTAAATTAGATATAATGGAAATAAAATTTAAATTCAACCTATCGTTGCATTTTTTGTTGGTAAATGGCCCTTTGTTATTGAAGTGGGCTCACCTTTTGCTAGGATGCTGTGCCTGAAGGGTATAAATTCTGTCAAAATTGTTGAAGAATCTAGGGCAATTAGGTTAATATGATTCTTCTCACGATGATAACTATTTGTGAGGTACTTTTTACTTTTTCTTGTTAGCACAATCTTCTCTTGTTATTATTAGAGTGTGTTTTCTTACTTCAACAAATAGTTACCAAAACAAAAGAGACAAGAATGCAAGATGTTGGCTTTTTGCCAGGGCCAAAACCTCTCTCTCTTTGAGAGGAAAACCCGCGCAAATTCTTCTTATAGAGATTCAAATTGATGGATACCAAAACCATGACCCTTGACCTGTTTAGGCACTCCAAGACCAAGACACCAATCCTCTTCTTCGTCATTGCTGAGATCATCATCACCGCTACTAAAGTCATCACTGCTGCAATGCCAAGGCCATCACTACTGCACAACCAAGATCATTACTACAACACCATTGTTGCACCTTCACCGAGATCCTCACCATACCAACGAGATTTCGATACTGAGATAAATATGTATATATATGAGAGCTGCACCTAGATTCACCGAGATCATAACTATGTCTTCATCAAGATCATGATTGTATCTATACCAAGACCATGATTACATCTATGTCGAGATTATGACATCTAGAATGTATGACGACACAGAGTGTGTTACTGTGGGATCATCGAGATCCTCCTCATCACAAATATGCCAAGACTACAAGGAGACAGGTCCGAGGCCTTTTCTGTGGTATCCGAGGCTGCTTCTGTGATCACTATATTGGTAGGTCGAGACTGTGATCACCGAGACTGTAAGGAGGCCGAGACTTCACCTTTGTGGTACCCATCCGAAAAACACAGATATGCTTGTTTGAAATCTCTGCCTTCTGTGGTGACCCAGGCCACATATAAATAGTGGTTTGCCTCTACACTTGAGCTAACATGTCATGCGGAATGGTTGTGTCTCCATAGGTGAGCCGACAAGACTTCGTTTGTTATTGTTTAGAGGTCGACTTCTTCTAGAGGGATTGTGCTCGTCTTTGGAGGGTTTCTAGACATTTCTATAGACTTGTATACGTTAAACATAGGCTCATGAAGAGCTCTTTATACATGACATTAATTCTAGACTCTAAATGACAAATCCTATTATTTAAAATCACTTGCTCATGAAACCCATGAAGCAAGTTTACAATAATAATTTTGTTCTCTTTATTACATGTCATTATGAAGACCGAACATAGTTACACTTTCTTCCACCAAAATCACCTTGGACTTGCAACTGGGCTCGTCCGTTTCATATACAATACCTAGGACAAACTGCCTAGGTTTAGTTATCCATGAGATATGATACGATAGGATCTATTGGATGGATTAACTTGAAGCATGTTGTTCAGGGGGATTAAGCCACTGCTTTAAGAAACGACCGAGCCAATGCCTGGCTGGGTCGGCTCGGTGGCCGAAACGGTTTGGCTGGCCGGGTTGTTACCTAGCCGGTGACCGACTCAGTAACAACCCGACTGGCTTAGCTGAGCCCAAGTTAACTCGACTGACTCGGTCACCGTGGTTAAAATGCAGCCTGCAGATTTTTTTTGAGGGAAATAAAGGACCACACAGCTAACTCTAATTTGGCTTAAGGTTATTTTGAGGTCCATTTACCTCTCCCAACCCTATAAAAGCACCCAACTCCTCTCATTTCCTCACAACTATCTCATTGCATTTGTGTGACAATTTGTGAGGAGTTTGTGAAGAGTTGTGGAGTTTGTTTTTGGAGCAGTAGTGAGGAGTCTTGGGCAAGCATTGGAGCAGTAGCGATGAGCTTCTTGGGCGGCCATTGAAGCAACATTGAGGTGTTGGTTTGTTGGAGCAGCATTGAGGAGGCAGTTTGTGCCTAGAGGTATTTATTTCTCACTTTAAAATCTATTTTTGCTTATTTATTTTTTTGTGCAAATCTAGAAATTGAAAAGAGTGTTTTTTGTAAAAGAAATGAACATTGAAGCAATGCTATTATTTTGTTTTCATTTTCATATTTTTTCCTTTCATTTCCAAGTCAAAAAATGGTTCCTAGAGTTAAAGATGCTACTTGGGCATATGATGAACTGGTTGATAATCAAATGCATTGCAAATTTTGCCATAGAAAAATTAAGGAGGGTCCTGGGGGCATTCATAGGCTGAAACATCACTTGGCAGGTATTAGAGGCCAAATTACTCCATGTGAATCACCACAAATTGGAGAGATTAGGAAGGAGTTGTTAAATAGCTTTGAGAAGTTTCAAGAAGAAAAAGCTAGGCAAAAAGGAATAGAGGCTGAAATTGGGAGGAAGAGGAGTATACAACAAATGATGGCTACCAACCCCCATTTTGATTTTGAGGGCTCTTCTTCTATCCTTTGTACTGATGCATCCAACCCCTTCCGCTATGTTCCTCCCTCTATGGAGTCCATGCAAGAAAAAAGGGGTAAGGATAAAATGAAAAAGAAGGGTGATATGAATATCAAAAGTTATTTCACTGTCACAACCTCCTCTCCATCAGATGCACATGGTCCTCAAATTAGTAGAACTTTGCAGCCCACCTTTGTTGACCATTAGAAGAAAGAATTGAGGGAGACTGCTTGTGATTACATATCTAGATGGTGGTATCATGCTGATATCCCCTTCATTGCTTCCCATTCACCATATTATGAACGTATGTCTGATGCCATATTTGGTGCTAGAAAGGGCTTCAAAGGCCATACTATGCATGAGTTAAGGGGGTGTCGTTTGCAAAAAGAAATTTCCTCCATTGATGAGTATTTGAAAGATTTCAAAAATCATGGGTAGAAATAGGATGTACCATCATGTCCGATGGATGGACCGATCAAAGGAACTATACCATCATAAACTTTCTTATCTTTTACCCACAGGGAACCATGTTTCTAAAATCAGTAGATGCATCTGACAGGGTGAAAGATGGACAATTGTTGTTTAAGCTATTGGATGAGGTTGTTGAGAAGGTGGGGGTGGCTAATGTTGTTCAAGTCATCACATATAATGCCTCTAACTATGTTCTTGCTGGTAAATTGTTAGAGGAAAAACAAAAAACCATCTTTTGGAACCCATGTGCTGCACATTGAATATACCTCTTGCTTGAGGATATTGGCAAATTAGATTGGGTCAAGAACACTATAGATCATGCCAAAAGCATATCAAAATGTATCTACAATCTTTCATGGATTTTGAGCCTGATGAGGAGACACATAGGGGGTAGAGATATTATTAGGCTTGCCATCACTAGATTTGCAACTCATTTTTTGACATTGCAATCTATGCTTTCCCAACATAGAAACTTGCAAAAGATGTTTTCAACTAATGAATGGAATCAAAGCCAGTGGTCTAACAAACAAGATGGCAAAGTTTTGAAAAAGAAAGTTAATGAAGAAATATTTTGGAAAAAGGCAACAAAGATTGTGAAGGTTGCTAAGCCATTGGATAAAGTGTTGTGGTTGGTGGATGGGGAAAGATTGGCTATGGGCTTCATTTATGAGGCTATGAATCAAGAAAAGGAGCAAATAAAGAGGCATACAAGGATATAGTGGCTAAGTATGGGCCCATTTGGGCAATTATTGATGAAAGATGGAACAATCAACTCCATCGCCCTATACATGTAGCTGGGTATTTTTTGAACCGAAGGTATCATTATAAAGCTTTGGAGGCAGGAGCTTTGGGTGGGGAGGTTAGAGATGGATTGATTGATTGCATTGATTGCATGATCCCATTGCAGGGTGATCAACTTGAGATACACTAATAGGTTACTTATTTCAGCAAAGCAACAGGTACCTTTGGGAAGAACCTAGCAAAGATTGGAAGGGAAGTAGATGAGCCTGGTAAACAAAACTTTCAATTTTCAAATTCTTATTTTGTTAAATTGTTTATAATTTGAAAGTTGATTGTTGGATATAATTTGTTGAGCTAACTCTTTACACTACTATGTTTTTTGCAGCATAATGGTGGGAGGCTTTTGGTAGCTATTATCCTCAATTGCAGAAGTTTGCAATTCGTATTTTGAGTCAAACTTGCAGTGCTACTGGGTGTGAGTGCAATTGGTCTATGTTTGAGAGGATTCACACGAAGAAGAGAAACTGTTTGGATAAAAAACGGTTAAATGATCTAGTCTATGTCCAATACAACCTCCGGCGCAGACGCAAGCAATTGCTGAACAAAAGACTTGATTTAGATCCCATTGTGTTGGAGGATATTGATCCAACATCAGATTGGGTAGTGGAGAGTCATCCAACAAAGTTTGATTCTGATGAGGATCTTGATTTGGATTTACAAATGGAGGCATCACTTGAACATAATGTTCAGTTGAATGCAGATCCACTTGTACCAGCCTCAGACTCAGCGCCAAGTCCTCCAGTTGCAGGCGCTTCCTCTGCTCAGCCATGACGAAAACGCATATCTCGTCTATCTCAACGTGCAGCTGCTGCACAACCTGCTAGTGCTACCATTTCTACAATTGTAGTTGGAGATGATGATGAGGAGGATCCATGGGCTTCCATGTCTGACACTGATTCAGAGTCTGAGCTAGATGATGTTGGCTCCTCTATCAGTAGCCAGTAGTACTGGTGACTAGTGATGTTTTACAGTTTACTTTTGTTGTAGAGGCCATTTAGAGCCTCCTTGGTTATGTGTTTTTGTTTTGATCTCTATATCATGTATGTATTGGATAGTGCACTGGGTGCCATATTGATATAATGGATATATTCATGAGCCTACTTTGATCATATGTTGTCTTCTCTCTATATTCTTAAGCTTTGTGTTTGGAAACATGAATGGAAAAATATTTAATGTACTTTTTACAATGACCGAGTCATTGAAATCAAACCGGCCGAGTCGATACCGAGTTGGAGTTGGAGCCGACCCTCGGCCGTTTCCGAACCGGAGTCGGAGTTTTAAAACATTGGATTAACCACTGGTCCCAACAATGATAAGACTTTTGATTACCTCTTGATGGCAAGCTGTTTGACAACTAAGTGTTACTGTTGTGAATCTAACCATCTTTATTGGGCATCAGACTCCATGTAGATGAGCAATTTTGTATGTAAGCTCATGACTTTGTAATAATGTTCCAGTCTTTGTTAGTTTTTAAAAACACAGCAAAACTATTTAACTTGCCAATTGAATTTTATAAGCAGATTCTAATTTTAGCAGAAAACTCAAATGTGAATTCATGCACAGAAAATACTGCTGAGTTTCAACATATCTACACAGTGGAAACAGAAAATCAAGCACATAGAATATTTACACAGCTTTTTACCTTGGAAACCCAACTTGGGAAAACCAGCATTTGTGTTTTGTTTTCTTTCAGCTTTCAGAGAAAACCAGAAGTTTATCGCAGCAACGGACCTTGTCCCAACACCTAGAAATTTGAGCTAGACAGATTTATCTGTATCTGCGTGCCAAACTGCTGCCTCAATCTGTGTGCCAACAGTGATCTGCATGCTGCTGTACGTTCCTTAATATCTGTGTACAGATCCCTGTGCAGCCCTCTCACACGTGTGACCTGTCTTGGTTTGCGTGTCTCGCTGCCTAGATCTGCGTGCTGCCTTTTTTCTCGCCAATTCCTCTTGCTGCTCCTAGACTTGTGTGCCAACTTCTTTGAAGTGTGTGCTGCCTTTGGAATACTTGTCACGATCTCTCTAGGCAATTACTTTCATAGTTTTTACCAACCTTTCAATCCATGAAATCAACCTCGTAATTAACGAAATCATCCTCATGATTCATGACCTTGTAATTCACGATGAGATATATGAGGTTAAATCTCATCAACTCCTTAGATCTTTTACATAGAAAAATAAAAAGTGATGGGTTAATTGCCCAAGGGACGAAGTAGCTTATCAATCCTTGTAGGCTATAGCTTTTGATAAAGTGGAAAACCCCAATTACCCAATGTTTGGGCAGCATAGGGTAAGTTTTGGCGCAGCAGGGGCAAAAAAAGGCCAAAGTTGGGGTTGCAATGAAACCCCTCTCAATTAATTAAGGGGAGAAAACGCCCACAAGAAAATCTATAAATACAAGGGAGTTAGAATCATTTGGATCATCAGTGGATTGGATTAATTTGTCTCTGTTTCTTTGAGGCTAAGGCTTTGAGGGTTTTGAGACCCCTCTCTCTTCCTTGACTAGTTTCGGTGGAGGCGATCTCACTATTATGAATAAATATATTGGAAATAATGTAAATGACAATAATCATAAATAATTATTAGTTAATTAGTAATTAGGTTGAAGAGGCATGTCTAAATGAGACATGACTCTCCATGAGGAGACACTTGCTTGGTATATAAGCAAGCCTCTCGTTCTCATTATATCATCATTCTTATTCACACATTTAATATATAATATTTGTATCCTCATGGATATCTTTATATTCCAAGTCTTCTGAAGTAATTTATCTGAAGAAGGAACTTTGTTCGCTTCATTTGGTATCAGAGCCACGTTTGGCTGATCACTAGGCCTTTGGCCATCAACATTCGTCCATGTTGTTGCCATATAATTGAAGTGATTCGCTACAACAAACTTGGAGTTTCTCGTTGTTGATTCGTCAGAGGGCTTTGGCCATTAAAAAAATAAAAAATTCTAAAGCAAAATTTTTTTATATAAAAAAAAGAGAGACAAAATAAATAAATAAATATTATTATTATTATGTAAAAAAAATGAAGTGTATATATATATATATATATATATATTATATATATATAATATATAATTGAAAAGGAAAAAAGGGAATAACAAAAAAAATTATTTAAAAAAAAACAAACAAAAAGATGTCGTGCACCAAAAATAGTGGTTTCTTTGCAATATGTCCTTTTTGTTCAGAATGATACCCTAATTGTCAAGAGTTATTCAGAAATCAAAACATCGTTTGCATAAAATGTTACAAAACTTTTACCTTAGTTGAATCTCTAAGTGATGCACAAAAACAATCAATCGCAAGAGATATAAAACAATTAATGACAATATTTAAACGACAACATGCAACATTTAATGAGGAGAAAAAGAAAATGGAATCCAAATTGCAAGTTGAACGTCCATCATTACTCCTACATAACGATGTAATCCAGTGTACTGAGAAAGTGCAGCTAGAAGATCAAGAGAATGGAAAAATAGCCAAACTTCAACAAAACAAGAAAGCGTTACAACATGAACATAAAAATCTTGTGGATATGCATTACAAAGAAATAACGGAAAAGGTCGAAGAAAATTCTCACCTCAAGGATCACGTCGAAAAATTACTTGCACAAGTGAAGAAGACTAAGTCACAAAGAAAGAACTCAAGAAGCACTTATCGGAACAAGAAGAGGAAACTTTACGTTTATAGAATCTTAATAAAAATTTATTAGAACAAATAAGAGATCTGAAGGATGAAAAACTTAAAAGTCAAAACATTGAAAATAAGGTTGATGAATCAGAAACCAAAGAACTTTTATATCTGAGAAACCATAATCAAAATCTACTCACTCAAATTAAGAAACTTAAGGATGATAAGAAAGCATTAAAAGACAAGTTAGAACAATTTACTCAAGAAGAAGTATCGAAATTTCCAGTCGTAACAGTGCAAGTTGAAGATAAGGGAACGAATACCGATCCAGTGAATATGACAACTTAAGAAGACAAGTCAGTTGAAGAAATGATACACTTAGATGTTGCAGTTCAGATGATTAACATCCCAAGTGAAGGTTTTGTAACCAACTTGGAAATGTCAAACCAAAAAAGTTCCCTATCGACATTCGAATCATGAGAGTAGACAACTCAACCATGCTACATATCAGGACCATTCAAAATAGAAACAACAAATTAATGTTCCAGAGGAGTGATGTAACCTCAAACCAATGCTATGATGACAAGTCGTTAGAAAATTCCAGTGATCAGAATATTCCACAGAAGATTAATCTAGGATGGTCTGATCCCTTCTCAGTGCGACAATTTTGTTTGTCACTTAGAAGATCATATCAACATGTATCGACAAAGATGACAGATCCAAAACAAAAAGACATTCGAAGCCAAAAAAGAGATCAAACCTTTTTCATTAAAAAGCTTTGAGGACAAATCTTTCTGAGGAGGAAGGCAATGTTATTAATAAATATATAAGAAATAATGTAAATGACAATAACCATAAATAATTATTAATTAATTAGTAATTAGGTTGAAGAGGCATGTCTAAATGAGACATGACTCTCCATGAAGAGACACCTGCTTGGTATATAAGAAGCCTCTCGTTCTCATTGTATCATCATTCTTATTCGCACATTTAATATATAATATCTGTATCCTCATGGATATCTTTATATTCCAAGTCTTGCGGAGTAATTAATCTGAAAAAGGAACTTTGTTCGCTTCACCCACTCTACATAGTCACCCTTTCTCTTGTTCTGTCACAAGTTATTCTCTTTTGTAGCAGTTCGGGTCTGGTCTAGTAAGAAGGAAACATTTCTTGTGCTCTGTTTGGAAGCGAAGGTCTCCCTGAGGACATCCTATTACCACAGGCGCTCTGTTTTTAGAAAACAGTGAATCACTATTCTGTTACAACATATCATTGGAGCAAAATATTCGGTTCCTGTTTAAGAAGTTCTTTGGTTGTTTCAACAAGCTCGGTCTCATAAGACAACAAATGACTCTTATATCGCTCGGATACGTCAAAGGGATTTTCTGTGAGGTTTTAAGGTCCAAGTTCTGGTTACAATGAAGGTACAGAGCAAGACACCACTCGGCTCGGTTTGCAATAGCAACAAATCTGGCTTGCGGATTCTCTTCTAAAGGCTATGACTTGCCTAAGAAACACTGTAGAGTCACTGTGCAATGCGATCAGTTACCAATGGTTCCAGCCAGTGTCAACATCAAAGGAGCGATCTAACCTATAACGGCCCGTAAAGAACAAAGCTGTAAGGAAGGGTAAATGACGAATCTCCTTTTTTAGCTGACCCCTTGCAAGCGGTATAACGTGGAACAGAGTATGTAGCCACGACTCTTCCCATCCATTGTATGAATTCGTGCAATAGTCATAGTTAACAATTGCGGTTTGCGTAGGGGACAAGGAAGCCACAATCACATGATTTAGGGGGTGACAGCCTACAAGAGTAACGTTTTGGGGGGTGGCACTGACCAGGCAAGATTCGGCAATAAACTGAGCGCCATCATACCACAAGTGTGAACAATCGAATCAATGCAGATTTTTCTCCAACGCAACATGGATAACAGAACAGATTATAGTAGTCAGACACTATTCTAATAGTCACATTATTAAGTTAGTTACAACAGAGGGTTTATATACTAAATTTTGGCGTCGTCATCAAAATTGCATTGGTGGTCTTTGATTAAACATGTACACTGTGTGGGTGGTTAACCCAAAGTCTTATGGAGGGCATATCAACTGTTGTCGTGGCAGCTAAATTATGCTGTGCACCATTGAGGGGATAAATTCTCTGATTTAGTGTACAAACCAGTGTGTGAGGGAAGTTAGCCCGAATTCTTATTGATTGCTGTTGAGGTAGCTGAATTTTGCTGTGCACTACTGTCTGGATAAATTCTCTATTTAAGTGGATAACCAGTGTGAATTTTCTGCCATTGCATTTTGATGTTCATGTACTGTTATGTATATTACTGTCAATGATTGGATCGCCACAATAAGAAAACCCTAAGGGTGAAATTACCCTACGACGCTACAGTGGTATCAGAGCTGGCTCTCCTGCCAGCATGGAGGGTTGTTTAATGATGGAACAATTGGAAGCAGATTTTGGAGAGGAGTATGCAGAGCCTTGGCAGAAGTTGGAAGAGCAGCAAATGCAAACTATTAAAAGATTGCAAGAGTGGAATAGAAGGGCTCTTGCAAAAATAGAGGAGTGGGACAGAAAAGATGCAACATCTAAGGAAAATGAAGAGACCGAAAATCACAATCAACCTGAGAAAGGCATAGGTAGTGCTCCATGGGGATGTGAAAGCAAAGACCTTGAGGTTTCAAACAAAGTGAAGGATGGTGGAGACACACAGGAAGGAAAACTGCACACCCTAACAAGTCTGCCTGAGGAAATGAAGGACTCTGCAACAGAAGAATCCACTAGCTTAGGCACCACAGAACAATATCAAGAAACTTGTAATGTGATAGTGGAAGGTAGCCAACCTTCTAAATCCTCCTCCAGTGATAATGCCTCTGTAGATGAACCTGTGGAAAGGGACAGACTGATCTGCACAAGCTGTTGGAGAAGTTGAGATCGAAAATTTTAGTGCTGAGTTGGGTGGTAGACAAAAAGAAGCATACCAAGACCAAGTCTGTATTTCTCATCAGAAAATTCAAGATTCTGATATTCATTCTGAAGTATGCTCAGACATATGCCGTTTTGCTGAAGTGCTGGTTCATTCCAATGTAGAAATTTCTGTTATAGCAATTCAAAGCCTGGAACTTTATATAGAAAAACTATTGACAAAAATAGCAATGGGAAACTAGATGTTCTTAATGAAAATTCATCAATCAGAAACGATTTTGTTCCATTGCTCTGTGCCAAGTCTGTATTTCTCATCAGAAAATTCAAGATTCCGATATTCATTCTGAAGTATGCACAGACATATGCTGTTTTGCTGAATTGCTGGTTCACTCAAATGTAGAAAATTCTGTTATAGCAATTCAAAGGCGTGGAACTTCATATAGAAAAAACTATTGACAAGAATAACAATGGAAAACTAGATGTTTTTAATGAAATTCATTGAGCAGAAACGTTTTTGTTTCATTGCACTGTGCCAAGGAGGAGACAAACTTACAGAATCAAATTTATGAGAAGAAAACACCAACTGCAGACAATATTGACAGTCTGAAATCAAATACGATAACTACTATGGAATCATTTGAAATCGAGAACGTGGGGAGGAAGCTGGGTGTGAAAGAGGAAGATGGACCTTAACATCATTCCTTCTTATCGAAGATTTTCAACCTTCTGGAACATCATTCCTTCTTCACATGGCAACAAGGTCATCTATTAATCAACAATGCTATCAAGATTCTTACAACTCCCTCTTTCCATCATGCTCAACATCATCATCAAGTCATCATCAAGCATTTTCAACATCTCGAAGACTATGTACCTGCAAATCTTTATCAACAAGTACAACCAAGCACAAATATATAGGACATAAAAAGTCAAACTATGATTATCATATTATCATAGATGAAGAAATTGCAACTCCCACTCCGGTTATCAGTTTTCCTTATCACTCCATGCATTTAGTTTTAAATCCAAGCATGATAAAAATTCTAAACTCTGGAAATGACAATAATTTTTTGAAAGCACAAATTTAGAGATTTCAGAACTGCTGAAATTGAGAAATAAAACACAACGAAATTATGACAGCCACACACCGAAAATAATAGTTATTTTTGGTCAATGTGACCCTGGAAAACCCCCCTACAACTCTTAGGGAAAACCAGTTTGAGAGCTCTTCTTTATTTCTGAAAATGCTTTTACGGAGAAACTGAAATACACAGTGAAAATTCTAGCGACCACAAATTACAACTTATCTCGATTTCCGTGCTTGAACTCCACTTCGAAAATCGTGCCAATCAACAAACAACCAAAAGAGAAATTTTTACAGCGATAAAACCAGTGTTGTGAAAATCGCGATTAAATCGCGATTTTTTCAGCTTACCGATCAAATCGCGATTTTTATACGAAAAAATCGCCTACTTTTTTTTATGCCGATTTTTACTGAAAAAAATCGTGCTTTTTTCAAAAAATCGCGATTTTTTTTTTTACTGAAAAAATCGTGCGGGGTCGGGGCAGCACGATTTTATAATTTTTTTTTTGGTTTTTCAGTTGCGCATTTGGACAGTGGCGTGCGTGGAGGGATCAAGTCTAGGCCCTAGTATGGATATGTTATTCACGGTAATGTTAAATTCTTAAAGTAAAAGTGACATTCTTCTTAATCTTCATTTTCATCCTTTTACTTAAATTTTTAACATTACCATGAAATGACTCAGGATGTTTGAGAGTGGTTCCAGCCTCATTGGATTTCATATGGAGAAAGTAGAATTTTAGATTTCATTTAAAATCCAACAGACTTATCAGTTTTTCAGGATTTCAAGATTGGGAGATTGTAATGTTTCCAGGTGACACCACCTGCCCGGGCTACCCCTGCCACCAGTAGAGGACGTGGTCTA
>APFE031423837.1:44106-57128 GCA_000404065.3 Pinus taeda | reverse complement strand
GCCGCTCTTCTGTGTTGCTGTGTAGTAGGTGGATCATCTCTCCTTTGTCTCCGTCATGTGACTACTTGGTTTCCATCTTGATGGTTGTCTTGCGGGGTGATGTGGGTGATGATATGTTGAAGATTTAACCCACGATGGCTTTTGCTTGACTTCACCCTACTGTGCTGCCTGTTGTGGTGTCTTCTTTTTCAATATGACTTCAACCACTGAGTCCTCCTCTGATGTATCAGCACTTGTAACCTTTTCTGCTTCAGCCTCTGTTTGTGTTTGATTGTCAACCATCAACTGCTCATCATTTGATATGTCAGACCCTGGAACATCTTCTGCTTCAGCCTCCTTGGACTCTACCGGTTTATTAATAGAAATATCTTGTAATGTAATTTTATTCTTTTTATACCAGAGCTTCAAGAATTTCTTCTGTACATTAATATTGATAGTACCCACGGATTCCATCCAAGGATATCCCAAAACAACATCCATAGTATCCATCTCTGAAGCATAAAAATCACCATGCAACACATATTTATCCATAGAAATCTTCAAATCCTTGTACACTTGAACATCCTTATTAGCAACCTGTGTATGTTCAATTTGTTTTGCTAGGACTTGCAATTTTTTTGCCAACTTAACACTGATAAAGTTATGCTTGCAACTAGGATTTATAGAAACAATGATCTTCTGTTTCTGAATCAATCCATGAACTTGTAATAAGGATATACCAGTAGGAAATAGCCCCTTATGTGTTTCATTCTCCTTTGTCGTAGCCCGAGACCATTTGTCTAAAAGGAATAGTTCAAATTCTACATCTGAAAGTTTGGTCAACAGCTTGTGGTCCAGTGAAGTCCACCATTTTGTAGCCTCATCTTTTAAATTAAACCACAATGTATCCCTCCAATGTGTCCCATAAAAACGCTTTTTTCCCCTTATGAGTTCTTCAATAGTCATACCATTATCATTCCCTGTAAAAAATGCCTTGCTAGAGTCCATGAATGGTTTGGAAAAAAAAATTCACTTACTTTGGCGAAAATTTGAAAATGTCACAGTTTCGTCAATATTGCTCAGAATCTCTATTATAACCGGTTTTTGGAAATGTAACAACCATTCTGCATCTGCCCATGAGATAGAAATCCTGATCCAGGCACTAGAATTCCAGATTTGCGCTGCTACTCTCCCGCCGTCACCCAAAATTTCTGAAAAAAGTGCTGATTTTAAATCAGCGATATCTCCCTCATCCGGACTCTGATTCTACTGATTTTTTTTTGAAATTAGGTGTTTTTTCACAAAGATTCCAGATCTACAATTAGATCTTGTAGATCTTGCACCAGGACGTCTAGATCTGCACCGCAAATTCGCTGCCCCGAAAAATTGTCTACAACCCTACTGATTTTTAGATCAGCGATATCTCCTTAATCCGGACTCCGATTTGACTGATTTTTTTTTTTTTTTTGAAATCGACTATTTTTTCACAAAGAATACAGATCTGCAATCAGATTTTGCAGATCTTGAACCAAAACGTACATATCTGATCTGCAAACTCGCCGCCCTTGAAATCCTGCAAAAATGTAAAAAAATTCTCCACTTTTGTGCCCAAGGAAGTGCTCCGACACCACTTGTTGTAGATCTAACCCGGAATATTATAGATCTGATATGAAAATATAAGACAATGCAAATAAACCCAGAAATAATATGAAATGATTCTCTATTGATCAAACCCTTAAGGTAGGGCAACACCATACATTCACTCCTTATGGAAGGAAAATACTCCACAAGCCATATGCTTGTTCATACAAGAATACTTCTCTTCATATCCCTCCATGTGGAGTCTCTAGCCTCTATATAGGCCTCATACATACAATACCATGCATCATTACCATGGTTTCCTCATACCATCAACTAATACCATGGGCCCCTTACATTATTATTAACTACTTGTGGTCCCTTACATGACATGGGTTAACCACCTTATTTATTACTATGGCCCATCCCATTATTACATTATTACCTTGGGTACCTCCCTCGGTACCCCATATTACCCCATATTAGCTCTTATAGATGCCTTGCTCCTCTAGCTCAGGCATGTGGCCTTAAAACACTCCCAAATTTCCTCTCTTATAATTTGTTCCTCTTTCTTCTAGAAGCTTGGTCCTTAAGGGCTAGTCTTGGAGCCTTCTTTACTTTGCAAAGATGATCTTCTAGCTGCCTCAAGTTACTATCCTTAGCTCTGATACCATGTTGCGAAATCCTTAGGGCAACATAGTTAGGATAATTGGTTAATTTGATTTCTCTTACTTTGACACTTTCTTGTGATATCTCATATTTATTCTTCTTTGCAATTATTATGTTCTTATCATCAAGACAAATGCCAAATAATGAAGATCACAAACACAACAAAGAAGACAAGATATAGGCACTCAACTAGGGCAAAACCCCTCTCCTAGGGAAAAACTCAAAAAATTCTTCTACTATTCTTTAGAATAAAATCAAATGAGACATGCTAGACCTTTAGACCAACAGAGAGACCTCCTTTACTCCACCAAGTCATCCCATCAATAGAGAGACTTTCTCTAAGTCTTTCTTTCCAAAAGTTAACCCAAGCCACTTATTCAAAAACAAACCAACAAGTGTCCCAGCCTTTGCTGCAACTTCTGAAATTCGTCTAGCAACATCTCAGACTTGCATAAACCCAAATTTTCCTTGCATGTGTGGTCGTTATAGTGAATTTTTGATCCTTCTTTGTTTAACAAAATATTCTTTCTTCCATACTTATCGTTGTCACTTATCTTCCTCAACTTCGCACTTCTTTCTTCTATACAAATTGCATATTGAGTGAATTGGATGAATGAATGATCAAATAGGTCAAATCCCTTCTTATTTATAGTCTCTTCAAGCTGGTTGAATCTCTTCATGAAGCTGACTTGTTTTCTCTTGGGGCCGACTTGGTGGACGAGGCAAAAATGACATTTTTGACTCAATAGTAAATTTCTTTTTTGATTTACAAATCCCAATAAGGGTTTGTTACATGATGACAAGGACTAAAACTCTAAGCACAAACCCTAGAGCTCTCAATGGGTGCTTTTGACCTAAAAACAAAATAAATAAGCATGAAACCCACGCTAATAAGTAATTCTTGTTTTACAAATAATTTTTCTTTTTCTTTCTTTTGGCGAATTCAAATACAATCATGAAGACCGATACTAGTTACATTTCTCAACCGTTTCACCCTTAAGGTAGGGATTGCATAGACAAAGGAAACTTGATAGCAACAACAAAAGAAGGAACAAAAACAAGACATATTGGTTGTAAGAGGCACGTAAAAGGCATTAAAAAAACATGCTTACACAATGTTCAGCCAACATCGATATTCTTTATGTTGATTGGCTTGTTGTTGAATGGATTGCATCAAGACTGTGGCATTTTTACTAGGCATGATTCTGAACCTGAGGGGGCTTATTATCCATGACTATCTCGGTGTGAAGCATAGTTTATATGCTAGCAAACATGAGTGTACAATGCAAAATATGGTTGATTCTCTATTGACAAATTTCTCTCATAGGTGTTATTCCAATTTTCAAGAAAATTTGGGTACCTTTATTGTGTACAATCAAAGGCACAAAGTAACCTCATCAGCAAAACGGTCTTTGCATCAGACTCCAGTGAATCGATTTTGGGTGTTATAAAGAATGCATATGATCTCCTCATATCTTGTACTGTCCAAATGCATGAGATTGAAGATAATAACTGCTATCTATATTTTGGACCACCTTTTCTTGTTTTTCTTCATACAACTCTTGGGTCACTTTGGGATATGGTTAGGCAAAAGTTTCATGGAGGTTTGGTTGCAAAAAACTATGTGCTACAACTAGAAATTGCAGGATTTTCTTGGAAGAATGTGGAGCAAGATGGAAGTCTAACTATTTTAGCTGAAAACATAATGAGTTCTTTGAATGCCATAGAACATAAAGAAGCAACTTTTTAGTATGGACAACAGCGTGAAAGATGCTGATTGCAAATTGTTAAGATCTTAAACAAAGGAGGTGACTGGAATTGCTCAGCAATTGTATATTGGTAGCATAAAGTTCGTAGATTGGAATTTGTCAATACAGTGCCTCATTGAAGTGCAAAATTTGAAGCATATGATATCTTTGAAGTTCTTGAACGTCACCATCTTCAAGTGACTAATGAGGATATGGGTGTAGGTAGTAGAATGCAACCTTTAATGGATGAATGACATCTCGTTATGGTGGTATGTTCGGAATGGTGGTTGTGAATATTGAAGGCAAATTTTCATTTATGAAGGTTGATGAGAAGATTATGCAACACTTGGACATACAATTGCTTGAGGACAAGCAATGCCGGGAAGAGGGGACTATAATGGCCCCTATGGATTAATTGCCCAAGGGACGAAGTAGCTTATCAATTCCCGTAGGCTATAGTCTTTGATAAAGGGGAAACCCTGATCTGCTTTTAAATGGGACCACAACAAATTATAGAGATAACCATAAACATAGAGATGCAACAGAAATAATATTTCATTTCATTAATGTAAAATACTGAAATATGCTTACAAACAGAAATGGAAATAAACTAGCTAGGGCGATGGTAGCTTATCTCTGAGAAGAGATGTGGAGGCTACATGCCTCTGAACTGCCTTACAATGAGGCTCAAGGGCCTTTTTATTATTGAACAATAAGAGTAAACCCTAAACAACCAAAACCCTAACTCGAGGAGATGTAACACCAAGAGTTTATGGGCCCCATTGAGGTGATTTGGACAACCAACTTCCCGGGGTCGTGGCTTGGTCATATTATCTCCGTTTGACGAGCATGATAACCTGTTGGAAATATTTCTTTGAGGACTACGACGAAAAAGACGATTTTAGATAGAAAATCATTGGTGTAGATTGACAAAAAAATGTCGTTTAGGGCTTCAAAATGGCTCTAGAAGTTTAGGACCTGAAAAATTGCTAAAAATAGTAAATTGTGCTATAATTAAGGAAACTGAAAAACTAAAAGAAATAGTGGTGGGGTCCATGTGAAATTGGCGGGTGGCCACCAATATCCACCTGGATCAAACCCCCAATTACCTATGTTTGGACATCATGGGGTAAGTTTTGGGGCAGCTAGGGCAAAAAACGCCCAAGTTGGGGTTGCCATGAAACCTGTCTCAATTAATTGAGGGAAAACCCCCACAAGAAAATCTATAAATACAAGGGATTTAGAATCATTTGGATCATTATAAAGCTCAGGTTGTTTATAATGATACCGCGGGTTCAAAAAATACACAACTGCATGTATAGGGCGATGGAGTTGATTGTTCCATCTTTCATTAATGATTGCCTTTCTCCAAAATATTTCTTCATTAACTTTCTTTTTCAATTCTTTGCCTTCCTGTTTGAGAGACCACTGGCTTTGATTCCATTCATCACTACAAAATATCTTTTGTAAGTTTCTATGTTGTGAAAGCATAGATTGCAATGTCAAAAAATGAGTAACAAACCTAGTGATGGCAGGCCTAATAATATCCCTGCCCCCTGTGTGTCTCCTCATAAGGCTCAAAATCCATTAATGATTGTAGATAAATTTTGTTATGCTTTTGGCATGATCTACAAGGTTTTTGACCCAATCTAATTTGCCAATATCCTCAAGCATGAAGTCTATGCAATGTGCAGCACATGGGCTCCAAAATATGGTTTTGTGTTTTTCCTCTAACAATTTACCAGCAGGAACAGAGTTAGAGGCATTATCTGTGATGAATTGAACAACATTAGCCACCCCCACCTCCTCAACAACCTCATCCAATAGCTAAAACAACAATTGTCCATCTTTCACCCTATCAGATGCATCAACTGATTTTAGAAACATGGTTCCCTGTGGGCAAAAGATAAGAAAGTGTATGATGGTACGGTTCCTTTGATCAGTCCATCCATCTGACATGATGGTACATCATGTTCTTGCTCATGAGTCTTTGAAATCTTTCAAATACTCATTAATGGAGGAAATTTCTTTCTGCAAATGATACCCCCTTATCTCATGCATAGTATGGCCTTTGAAGCCTTTTCCAGCAGCAAATATGGCATCAAAAATAGGCTCATAATATGCTGAACGGGAAGCATTGAAGGTGATATCAGCATCATACTACCATCTACATATGCAATGACAAGCAATCCCTCAATTCTTTCTTCCAATGGTCATCTAAAGTGGGTTGTAAAGTTCTACTAGCTTTAGGACCATGTGCATTTGACGGAGAGGAGGGTGTGACAGTGAAATAACTTTTGATATTCATATCACCCTTCGTTTTCATTTTACCCTTATCCTTTTATTGAATAGACTCCAAAGAGGGAGGAACATATTGGAAGGGGTTGGATGCATCAATACAAGGGATAGAAGAAGAACCCTCAAAATCAAAATGGGGGTTGGTAGCCATCATTTTTTGTACACTCCTCTTCCTCCCAAATTCAACCTCTATTTCTTTTTCCTTAGCATTTTCTTCTTTAAACTTCTCGAAGCTATTTAACAACTCCTTCCTAATCTCCCCAATTTGTGGTGATTCACATGTAGTAATTTGGCCTCTAATCTCTTCCAAGTGTTGTTTCAGCCTATTAATGTCCCCAAGACCATCCTTAATTTTTCTATGGCAAAATTTGCAATGCATTTGACTATCAACCATTTCAACATATGCCCAAGCAACATCTTTCATTTTAGGTGCCATTTTTTGACTTGGAAATGAAAGGAAAAAATCTGAAAATGAAAACAAAAAAATAGCATTGCGTCAATGTTTATTTCTTTCACACAAAACACTCTTTTCAATTTTGAGATTTGCACAAAAAAATAAATAAGCAAAAACAGATTTTTAGAAGTGAAAAAAATACTTCTAGTTCTAGGCACAAACTGCCTCCTCAAAGTTGCTCCAAGAAACCAACTCCTCAATGCTTCTCCAATGGCTGCCCAAGAAGCTCCTCACTCCTACTCCAATGCTTGCCCAAGACTCCTCACTGCTGCTCCAAAATCAAACTCCACAACTCTTCACAAACTCCTCACAAATTCTCACTCAAATGCAATGAGACTACTGTGAGGAAATGAGAGGGGTTGGGTAGGTTTTATAGGGTTTGGGAGAGGGAAATGGACCTTAAAGAACTTGAAGGCACATTATAATGGGCTTTGGGATCCCCAAAAACCCAAGCTACAAAACAAAATGCGCTTTACGACCGCTCCCACTGAGTCGACTGGGTTGTTACCGAGTCGACCCGGTCATGCAACGACTCGGTCTGACTCGGCCGTTTCGAGGTCGATTCGGCCGATTTTTAAAACAGAGGTTCCTGGTTAAGAAGTTCTTTGGTTGTTTCAACAGGCTCAACCTCATAAGAAAACACATCACTCTTATATTGCCTGGATATGTTAAGAGGATTTTCTGTGAGGTTTTAAGGTCTAAGTTTTGGTTACAACATAGGTACAGAGTAAGGCACCACTCGACTTGGTTTGCATGAACAACAAATCTGGGCCGCAGATTCTCTTCCAAAGGCTATGACTTGCCCCAGAAAGATCATCAAGTCATTGTGAAACGCGTGGGGTTACCAACAGTTCCATCTAGTGTTAACGTCAGAGGAGTGATCTATCCTATAGTGGGCCGTAAAGAACGAAGTTGTAAGGAAGGGTAGATGACGAATCTCCTTTTTTAGCAAACCCATTGCAAGCAGTATAACGTGGAATGAAGTACATAGTCATGACTCTTCCCATCGGTCTATGAACTCATGCGACAGTGGTAGTTAATCATTGCGGTTTGCGAAGGGGATAGGAAGCCATGATCACACAATTTAGGGGGTGATAGTCTACAACAGGGACATTTTGGGAGGTGGTGTTGACCACACAAGATTCCACAATAAAGTGAGTGCCGTCATACCACCAACACGAACAATCGAATCAACACAAAGTTTTCTCTAGCAGAACAAGGGTAACATAACATGTTACAATAGTTAGACACTAATCTAGTAGTCACATTATTAAGCTAGTTACAATAGAAGGTTTATCTACTGAATTTTGGCATCGTAATCATAAGTATATTTGGTGGTTTTTTATTAAACATATACATTGTGTGGGTGGTTAGTCCAAATTCTTGTGGACGTCATATCAACTGTTGTTGTGGTAGCTAAATTATACTGTGCACCATTAACGGGATAAATTCCCTGTTTTAGTGTACAAACTAGTGTGTTAGGGAAGTTAGCATGAATTCTTATTCACTGCTGTCGAGGTCGCTGAATTATATTGTGCACTACTGTCTAGATAAATTCTTTATTTAAGTGGATAAACCAATGTGAATTTTATTTCCATTGCATCTTGATGTTCGTGTATGGTTATGTGTGTTATTGTTAATGATTGGATAGCCACAATAAGAAAACCCTAAGGGTGAAATTACCATAGGACACTTCAAAAAGTTTGCTAGAGAATTTTCTTGGACATCTTCTGCATGCTTGACATTAAGCCTATGCAGGATCACTTGTCCAAGCTACAAAAATTTATCACCCCCTCCTAGTGAGGAAAGTGTTCTGCATCACCCCCATCTCATCTCTTAAGAAGACGAACTTGCCTTTCATCAAGGCCTTTGTGAGGATGTCTACCACCTGCTCATCCATAGGTGTACATATTGTAGCTTCACTATGTCGTTTTGCACACAGTCTTGGTTGAAGTGATGCCTGATTTCTATGTGCTTTGATTTATCACGAAACAATAGATTTTCCGAGAGCTTGATGCAACTTTGATTGTCATAATATATCATAGTGGGCTCTAACACCTGATCAAATGATCCCATGAGTAAATTCCAAAGCCAAATGGGCTTGCATGATGCCAAGGTGGTTGCCGTTTACTCAACCTTTGCAAAAATCAGTGCAATTGACTTTTTTTTCCTGCTGAATCAAGAAAAAACTTTAGAACCCAAGCTGAAACAACAACCTAAAGTATTTTTTCTGCCAACTATCCGTATAGCCCACTAGCTTCACCCCATCTGCTCAGGGATAGCTCAATCCAAACTCAACTATTCCATTTGGATATCTTAGGACATGTTTTGCTGCTAGCCCGTGGACTCACATCGACTCAACCATAAACTAACTGAGTGTATTGGCAACAAACATATATTTGGTCTAATATTAACTTGATACATAAGAGAGCCAATCAATTGCTTGTATATATCTTGCTATACCTGTTGCTTAGATGCCTCTTGAAAACTGAAAGGCTTGGTCTCTATTAATTCGCTCATAAGAACCATTTAGTTGGAAAATATTTGTAGTGCTCTGCTTTCCCTGGCTGAAGTCCTAGCAACATCCACCTACTGCTGAGCTTCCTTTAAGGTATGCTCTGCCCATTTCGGCCTATTCATCTTGGAAGTATTGACCTGGGTAAATGGAGCATTAGACTCCTCGTCATGTTTATTTTGCTTGTCCTGCACACAAGTATGGGGTCCTGCAATATGTAACGGTTGCCTTTCTTCTTCCTTTGGTGCTTCCTGCTCTTGAACAACTACTACAATTGGGACTGATCCACAAGAATTTCTGAAAGCTTTGTCCTCCTCAAATTTCACATGCCTTTGCACCATAGTTTACTTGAGTGCAAGAATGTAGACTTTGTAAGCCTTTGAGGTGTTGTATCCAATGAAGATGCCTTTCTCCGTAGTAGGCTTGAGCTTAGTCCTTTTCACTGATGGGATGTGGAAATAAACCAGGCACTCAAAGATACAAAGATGCCCAATCTTTGGTTTCTTCCCCATGAATGCCTCTTCAGGGGTCATCCTCCCCAATACCTCGTGTGGATTCCTATTTTGCTAATAAACTTGCATGTTACAAACTTCTACCAATAAGAACGTGGGTAGATCTTGATCAAACATTGCTGTTGCTGCCCCAACAACAGCTTTGTTCCTTCTTTCTGATACTTCATTCTGTTGTGGATTATATGGAACTATCAACTCCCTCTTAATTCCAAAATCTGCAAAGAAATCCTTAAAGCATTCTAGGTGTACTTGCCTTCCATTGTTAGATCTAAGTACCTTGATCTTCTTCCTTGTTTGGTTCTCCACAAGAGCTTTAAACTCTTGCAACTGATTGATGACCTCGTTTTGTGTCTTCATAAAATAGATCTAGGTCTTCTTGGAATGGTCATTTATGACGGTTACATAGTAGTTGAATCTTGCAATAGTCACTATGTTAAAATTGGCAACTAGGGCCAAACTACATGTGGGTCACCTCATTTATGGTAGCTGATATTTTTCCTAGGTTCCTCTTGTCGAGAGGTGTAGGATTGATCTACAGATTATCCGATTCCGACAAGTATTTATGGAGATATGAATTTATTTGTATTTACTTGACAAATTGTCAAGGTCGGCCAACAGTTAAATGTGTGGCACACATGTCCAGTGAATCATATAAATACAAGAGGTTGATTCATTTTCTCATCATCTCATCTCACTCATTCTTCCCTCTCCCTTCTTAGCTTTGGGGTATACAAGGAGCAACTCACACATGGGAAGAAGGAGGACGCATTAGGGCAAGGAGGATGTAGAAGCTGCTGAAGGTCTCTTTGACCTGTGTTGACCAAGCATTGACTCATCAAGGGTGCGGTTTTGGTGTGGCTGCCTCTCCTAGGCAGGCCGTAGATTTTGGAACAAAAATCGAGGCAATCTGTCCACAGGTTTGACCATCGTTGACTGCCCTAGTTTTGGGCAGTAGGTTGACTTCAGTCAATAGCAGTTTGACTGTGTTTTTGAGGCTGTTCAAGGGCTATTTCTTTAGGCTGTTCGAGGGCTAGTTGACCAAAAATTGACCAAGCATATTGGAGGTCAATTTCAACTCGTTTGACCAAGTTTGACTTTGTTGATCTAGGGTTTGCTGCTGCTAATATAAAATTACAGAATTCTGATTTTTGTACTATTTCTCTCTGCTGAACTATTGAAGATAAAAGAAGATTTGATCAAAGGGTTTCCCCGCATTGGGGTTTGTCCCTGGCTAGCGGCCACATCTTGTGTCTCTTGTCTCAACTTGTTTTCTGTTGATCGTTTAATGTTCTATCTGCACTTTACTTTATGTATATGTGATTGCTAATCTGTGGCTAATAAGAAGAAAAGAAGTAAACTGCTCTAAGCATAGAACATACCATAATTTAACATGGTATCGAAGTTGAGGTGAAGACAAAGCTCAAGCAAGAGCAAGAGCAAGAGCAAGAGCAAGAAGAGAAGGTTGGCAAGGCTATCCTAAAAACTTCATGGGGTCCTCAACACTCTTCCCTACCGAAGACATGCTCCGTGAGAAGTCTGACTATCATGGATGGAAGATGTCTCTCGATCTGACTTTAGAAGATCAAGAAGTGTTGGACCATGTGAGAGGCAATATTGTTGCGCCTCCATCAAATGCATCCCCTACTGCCAAAAGCAAGTGGTCTAAGGGAGAAGTCAAAGCAAGGAAGAGCATCCAGGACTCTATCAACAAGCGCCTGGTGGCCTATGTTTCTAAGCTGACAACCTCCAAGGAAATCTACGATAGACTGGTGAGTTTATTTAAAATTAATGATGCAAATCGAGTTCTGTTCCTTAGAAATAAGCTGAAGAAAATTAAGAAAGGAAAAGATGAGAGTATGCAAGCATATTTCTTAAGGATCACCGAGATCAAGAATGATCTCCTATCTATTGGGGAAGTAGTTCCTGACAGGGAAATGACTATCACAACTCTCGGAGGGCTGCCACCTGAATGGAATATATTCATGACTACTCTTCTCAACAATAATGTCATCCCAGGATTTGAGGAATTGATGGCTAGATGTATTCAAGAAGAGACAAGGATGGAAGAGCAAGAAATGCCCGCACTTAAAGGCTATCCCTCTGCCTTTTTCTTCTCATGCTAAAAGGAGAAACAATTTTGGGGCTAAATCCAAAGGAAAGGCTGGACCAAAGGTTGGAAGAAAAGTTCGATGTTACAATTGCAACAAAATGGGCCACTATGCGAGGGAGTGTCCTGAAAAAAGGGACTCACACCATGACGACGACCAAAACCACTCTCAAGGCAATCAAAGGAATGGCATGTCTAATGGCAGAGGTAAAAGAAATGCCGGAAATCAAGGAAGAGGACAACCCTTCAAGAAGGCAAAAAACTCTAGGTATGAATCTAATGTTGTTAACAATAAGCAAGATGAATATTGTCTACTAGCGGTCCTCTCTACCACTGCTCCCCCAGACTCGCTGGAAAATTGGCTTATTAATAGTGGTGCTTCAAGGCACTTCACTAGTTACAAAGAAGCTCTCTCCATTCTGATAGAAAAAGGAGAACAACCTGAAAATTGTTCTTGGGGACACGCAAAATATCCCGTGGAAGGTGTCGGAAATGTCACTCTTCAATTGAATCAGGGTAATACAGTTCATTTGCAAGAAGTCCTATATGCACTTGATCTCAAAAAGAACTTGGTGTCCGTATAGGCTATGGAGGACAAAGGCTACAAGGTAACTATTTGGTCAATTTAGTGTGATCTAAATTGCTATTTATATTGTCAACCTGGGGTTCGTAAACTGACGAAGTGAGGTGTACTATATGTACTTAGATAACCATTTCCTTAGGCTTTTGTCGTTTTAAGATTTTTAGTTTGTTTTTGGATTTTATTCTTTTCTTAATGTGTGGTGATGAAAGTGAAGTGTGAAGTGTGTGGAGTGTAAATGGTGATGATTTCTACACTTAAAAAATGCTCAAAAGAAAGCTTTACAGTAACTGAAATGAAATCAATTCTTAAGAGAACAAAATGCATCGAAAAGCGAACTAATGGCAATGGTCCAGTATCCTTGCTGCTGAAAATGAAAAGAAAGCAAAAACTTGAAAAACAACTCAAACTTAAAGTAAAGCAGCTAATTCACACTATTTTAACTTTTTAGATCCTTTGCCCTTTGGCTCAATCTACCTGATGGGAAGTTATCATAAACAAGTTAAGTAATATGATATTTAATTGTTCAAGAAAGTAAATTGCATAAGGAAACTAATCACACTACTTGAATTCTTCAAATCC
>APFE031423837.1:0-44086 GCA_000404065.3 Pinus taeda | reverse complement strand
ATCCTTTACCCCTCAGCTCAATCTACCTTGGGGAAGTAATCATGAACATAACAAGCAATATGATAACTAAATGTAAAAAGAAATTAATCACACTACTTATTCTCTTCTAGTTCTTTACCATTTAGCTCAATCTACTTTATGGAAAGAAACTATGAGTAAGTAATATGACAACTAAATCACACTACAGTTATTAATCTTCTGATCTCCTGCTGATATATTCATTTGAAGACAGAAAGAAATCATAAATTGTTAAGCAGTATGATATCTAACTAGCAGAAAAAGAAATAAACAAGTAACAACTTGAAAAAGGACAATGCTGAATGTAAACTGCAGAAAAATAAAGGTTAGCAGGAAGGACAAGATGATCTCATATGCCAAAAGTTATTAAAAAAATGAAAGATTGCCCGGGCTGCCTAAGAGAACCTGCAAAAAGCATTGATCAGTTTACAGCTCTAAGAAAACAAGAGTAAAGATATGAATAGCAGAAACATAAAACATATTATGTACAACTAATGATAAAACAAAAGCATAATGAAACTAAACAAATACTTTACAGGGCTTCAGCGCGCAGGGGCCCTCTGCCACTTCAGCCAATCAAATAATCACACGGCTATCTTCAGAAAGGTCTTCTCATGTATTTAATTCAACAACATATATAACAGTGGGGTGATAAGATAACCAGCAGCGTGTGGAAATTACATAAACAGTTCAGAATTTCTATGCATCAAAAGTCTCTTTACAATGTTCAACAACGCGTTATTTATAATGTAAAAATACTACAGTTAACTAATCAACTACTATGCTATTAACTGCGTGCCATAAACACGTAGATCTCTTCAGCTGAGATCTAGTGTAACTGTCGTTATGCTTCTTAAATCTTCGGAGTGGTTGGTTGTTAGATTCATTGTTCAAGAACGATCCCCAGGTGCGCTGGAGCCTCCGTGAGCTGGGAACTAGGCCACGTATCATTCACGTGCCCAAAACAGTGACGTGCCATCGCTGAACTCTTTGGTTGGCCACGTCTTTGACTTTGGTTGACCGCTGCCTCTAATGGATGATTTGGCCGGTTCGAAGGGACATGATCCATGTACATGCCATTTGGAGCTTGCCCATGTAGCCCGTTCCTTCAGAAGACACTTGGAGCACAACTTTTAACAAAATAGCTGCGGAATCCTGTGCTGGCTGCGGAAACCTGTGCTGGCTGCGGAAATTGACAAGTTTCCGCAGCTGCATGAACAAAAAAACTAAACCAAACAACAGACATCCGTATAGTCAGAAAACCATATAAACAATCATTTTTAGACTATAATGCAATGATTTAACCACTGGATGAGTGAAGTGAGTGGAGAATGAGGGTTAAGAGGGTGTGTAGGAAGGTGCAAGGTTGAGGCTCAACAGTAACCTTCATTGATGGCAAGGTATGTGTATGGAAAAAGAATTTTAAGGAAGCTTTCACTCTTGGGTTTCGAGTCGATTCATTATATCAAGTCGGAGGAAGTCCGCTGCGTGTCATGACTTGTGACACATCACTTCAGTCCGAACAATAGCATCGGAGGTTTGCTCACCTTCATTATAAAGCTCTACCCAATGTAAGACAAATGGTGACAGGGATGCCCCAGTTCCGAGTAGAGCAAGAAGGTGTATGTCCTGGATGTGCTTCATTATAAAGCTCTACCCAATGTAAGACAAATGGTGACAGGGATGCCCCAGTTCCGAGTAGAGCAAGAAGGTGTATGTCTTGGATGTGCCGAAGGAAAGCTCAAAAGGGGACCATTCCCCTCAAGGCAAAGCAAGACCTCTAATATATTGTAGTTGGTTAACTCAGACATATCTGGGATGATGCCATTATATTAGGTCGGAGGAAGTTCACTGGGTGTCATGACTTGTGACACATCACTTTAGTCCGAACAATGGCATCGGAGGTTTGCTCACCTTCATTATAAAGCTCTACCCAATGCAAGACAAATGGTGACAGGGATGCCCGAGTTCCAAGTATAGCAAGAAGGTGTATGTCCTAGATGTGCCAAAGGAAAGCTCAAAAGGGGACCATTCCCCTCAAGCCAAATCAAGACCTCCGAATGGTTGCGGTTGGTTCACTCAGACATATTTGGCATGATGCCTATGAACTCCTTGGGAGGATATTTATATTACCTCACTTTTACATATGATTATTCTCGCAACTTGCAAGACTTGGATATACTTCTTGAAAAAGAAGGATGAAGTGTTCACTTGGTTTTGTCACTTTAAAGCCTTGATCGAGAATCAAACCGAAAAGAAGATCAAGATCTTAAGAACGAATAATGGGATTGAGTATGAATCCAATGAGTTCCATAACTTTTGCAAAGAAGCTGGCATTAAGAGGGAGACCACAACACCATATACTCGAGCAAAATGGTGTGGCGGAAAGGAAAAATCGTACGATTGTGGAAGTTGTTTGTGCTATGCTCCATGATCAAAGACTTCGGAAGTTTCTATGGGCCGAAGCTGCGAATACCACCGTATATGTGCAAAACCGATGCACTCATCAAGCATTGGGTTCCAAGACTCTCGAAGAGATGTTCACTGGTAAGAAACCTGACGTATCTCATTTTAGAATTTTTGGAAGTCTGGTATATTTTCATGTGTCGAAGGAGAAGAGGAACAAATTGGGTGCATCTGGAAAGAAAGGAATCTTCGTGGGCTATAGCGAAAACACTAAGGGCTATAGAATTTATGTGGATTGTCAAAGGGAAATCGAGATTAGCCATGATGTCACCTTTGACGAAGATATGGCTCTTAGCAAAGTTGACAATCTTCCTACTCAAAGGGGATCTAAAGAAGCTGACACCAGGGAACCCAAGGAAAAAGAAGATAAGACAATGCCCGATGTGGAAGAACCTATGGATCCTATTGATCCCCTCCACAAGAGCCTTCCTCTTCTAGGAAGAGACCTTAGGAGGACACTTGATGATGCTGAAGGGCACGTTGCATCCAGGGGAACCTTCCAGGAAAGTAAGAAATCGACCAGGTATCAGGGATACTTGACCATCATGAGCACGATCATCCAAAATGAGCCTTCGTCATTCGCAGACGATGTCAAGCATCAAGTATGGAAGGATGCTATGACTGAGGAATATGAGTCCATCATGAAAAGTGATGTCTGTAATGTGGTCCCCAGACCCCAAGACAAAGTAGTTGTCACTTTGAAATGGCTTTACAAGATAAAGCATGCAGTTGATGGGAGTGCGGAAAAGTATAAGGCTCGTTTTGTCGCTCGTGGCTTCTCTCAGAAGGAAGGTATAGACTATGACGAGATATTTGCACCTGTTGCCCGATATACCACCATCCGCTCGATAATAGCCCTTGCTGCTTCGCAAGGATGGAACCTACATCAGATGGATGTCAAGACCGCGTTTTTGCATGGTTCGATCAAAGAGGAGGTCTACATGGAGCAACTCGAAGGATTTGAGATTCATGATCGAGAATCTCATGTGTGTAGGTTGAAGAAGACCCTCTTTGGGCTGAAGCAAGCACCCCGAGTGTGGTACGAGAGGATCAATAACTTCTTGATGAAGCCAGGATTCACTAGGAGTGAAGCTGACCCTAACCGTTACTTTAAGGTTGAAGATGAAAATCCTCTCATACTGGTGCTGTATGTTGACGACCTCTTTCTCACTGGTGTAAACCCTTTCATTTACAAATGTAAGAGGGAGTTGGCTTTTGAATTTGAGATGAAGGACCTAGGACTGATGCACTATTTCTTAGGACTAGAATTCTGGTAGAAGCCAGGGGAGATTTTCCTATCTCAATGAAAATACGTGGTGAAAATATTGTAGAGATTCGGTATGGTGGACTGCAAGCCCGTGACTATCCCGATGGAGCTTGACTTCAAGAAGTTAAGCGATAGTGCTGCTAGACCTGTTTTATGAAATGCTACCGAGTATCGTCAACTCGTCGGAGCATTGATGTTCTTGGTGAACTCCCGTCCGAATATATGCTTTGCAGTCAACACATTAAGTCAACATATGGTTGAGCCTCACCACACACATTGGATTGGTGCCAAGAATCTGTTGAGATATCTTCGTGGCACAATCACTCATGTGTTGGGATACACTGCCGAAGATGTGAGACTACTTGGATATATCGATGCCGATTGGGTAGGTAGTGTGGTGGACCGAAAGAGCACTTTCGGGTGCTGTTTCTCTTTGGGATTTGCCTCGATATCCTAGATGAGCAGGAAGCAGAAGTCGGTGGCTTTGAGCACCGCCGAGGTAGAGTACATTGCTGCTAGTATGGCCTCTTGTGCGGCAGTCTGGTTGCGAAAGCTCTTTAGTGAGCTGTTTGGTTCACATTGGATACCACCGTCATCCTGTGTGACAACCAGAGCGAGATTTGTTTATCAGAGAATCCTGTATTTCATGATCGCTCCAAGCATATTGATATTAGGTAACACTATATTCGGGATATAGTGCAACGGGGAGCAATAAGGCTCCAACATATTGATACAGATGAACAGGTCGCTGACATTTTGACGAAGCCCCTGGGAAAGGTCAAATTCTTGACTTTTCGAGAACGACTTGGTGTCGTTCAGAGACCCTCTTATGAGGGTCGAGTATGATGTATTGAGCTCTAGGAGCTCCAGGGGGTGCGGGGTACTTCTTGGAGCGACATGCGACCACAGGGCGACTCACCATCCCCTGGTGGTGCACTTACAGGGTGAAAGTTTCAACATTCCCCTTTGATACCTCATGGCGACTGCAGGTCAGGATGATTAGTTCTCCTATGGGCCAGAATGATTAGTTCTCTGTGGCGACTGTGGAACAGGATGATTAGTTCTCCTGTGGGCCAGGATGATTAGTTTTCCGTGGCAACTATGGAACAGGATGATTAGTTCTCCTGTGGGCCAGGATGATTAGTTCTCCTGTGGCGACTGTTGGACAAGATGATTTCGTTCTCCTGTGGACAAGATGATTAGTTCTCTTGTCGAGGCATCCTATCCATGCAGTCTGGGACTCATGGGAAGTACCTCTCATCTAATCAATGAGTAGGGAAATGGGGTTAGGGACCATTAGTAGTACTATCTATGGATGCATTGCTAAGTTACCAGGATTCGGATCCGGATATGGATCCGTCAGATTTTTTAAAAGCCACGATTTGGATACGGTGGGGAAATGGCAGGTATATATAGTATATAAATATTTTCCATGGTACGGAAAAGGCTACAATATTTATGGTCACTAGTCTAACCTCTATTGATACAATCTGAATAGCTCTACATGTCGCTACATCATTATGTGTAGACAAAATTGACCACCTAAAAATAACTTGTAAGTTGTGTGGTTTATAATAAGGGTGACTTCCAAACTTGCAAGATGCCTCTAGACCTTGAGCAATTAATATGTTTACTTACTTTAAGAGAAAATAAACAGTGGCTAGTCAAAAAAATTATAAATTGTAAAAATACAAAATTTTAAATGTATAACTTATATAATATTCAATATATATTTTAAATATATGATACAATAAATTAATATATTTAATTTTTATAAATATATATTTTTAATAGTAATAGAACATAACTTTAAATTATAATTTTTAAAAGACAAGTTTATAATAATTATAAATTATAAATTTTGAACGGTATAAATATAAATATAAAAGGTAAGTTTAAAATATCATAAAGTTTAATTAATTTATAAATATAAAAAGTAACTTTAAAATATAATAAGTTTAATTAATAATACATATAATGGGGGGTCATGCGAGATTCCTAAAACAAATGGGAGAGTCATGAAACAACACAATGGACTTAATGTCGAGTCATTCTCCACCCGCCATCTTAACCATTAATAAAAATGTGATTTGTTGTTGGGTGCACTAATGGCTGTGTCTTAGCTGGGTTGAATATTAGGTATGCCATTTAACTCTCGGTCAAACTCAGGGAAGAGGCAGATTCCATTTTGCTTTATATAATCCTATAGACTATAGTATTATAAATTTAATTTTTTTATAGGATATCTATACTATCATTTTAATATGTTTATAAATTATATAGTTATTAATACTACCCTTCTTTCCTATTCCTAGAAGTTGAGTTGTGACATTTGTTCGCGTGAATAATCTCCAAAACATTATTTTTTTATTATTTATCTATTTTTTTTGTTTATTTATATTTACCCGTCAAATGTCCCCACGTTTCAACCAATGGTATTTCTAACTTATGTTGTGCGATGGAAAGAAAACATCAATGTTGGGTTATAGTGCTGAATGTGTTTAATACAGTGAACATGAAATCAACAAAGATGAGTTATAGAGCTGAAGCCTGAACTAGAGTTTTAACACTCTTTTTGTCCAATACTGATATGTTCTATTGGTGCCGGTAGGACCCAACGAGGGTGCCCCGCAGTGGTGGGTACAAGCAACACATTGGATCCATTTACAAGCCAGGTTTTAAGGTAGGTATTAATTGGGGAAGAATTTCTCCTTTGAACAAATGGACTGGAATTCAACGAATACAAACAGAGAAAGACTTTTATTTGTATTGTAAAATACCAGAAATCACACGAACTATAGTTTAAATATCGGGATGTGTGTTATGGTGGAGGAGACATTTTTATACCGGTTCCTAGGCAGATCCAAGCGAATCCAGATCCGGATCCGATGCGGGGATCCGCGAATCCAACCCCCATGTCTGGCGGATCCAGTAACATAGACGCATCATTGTATCTACCGTACTCCCTATGCTAGAATGACCTCCATTGATCTGGGATCAATGAGAGTGGTATGACACACTCTGAGACTGACTTCGGGTCAGTGGAGGATGGTATGATACATCCTCGATCATTTCTTCTTCTTCATAGTTCGAGCAAAGCAAAGCAGGGCCAAGCAGTGCAGGGCAGTGCATTTGATGGCTAGGATAGTAGCGACAGTCAGATGAATTGCAGATGGAGTTCTCCCTAGTTGAGAGGGAGTGTTAAAATTGGTAACTAGGGCCAAACTCCATGTGGGTCACCTCATTTATGGTAGCTGATATTTTTCTTAGATTCCTCTTGTCGAGAGGTGTAGGATTGATTTAAAGATTATCTGATTCTGACAAGTATTTATGGAGATATGAATTTATTTGTATTTACTTGACAAATTGTCAAGGTCGGCCAACAGTTAAATGTGTGGCACACATGCCGAGTGAATCATATAAATACAAGAGAGGTTGATTCATTTTCTCATCATCTCATCTTACTCATTCTTCCCTCTCTCTTCTTAGCTTTGAGTTATTCAAGGAGCAACTCACACGTGGGAAGGAGGACACATTAGGGCAAAGAGGGCGTCGAAAGGAGGACGTAGAAGCCGCTGCAGGTCTCTTTGACCTGCGTTGACCAAGTGTTGACTCATCAAGGGTGAGGTTTTGGTGTGGCTGCCTCTCCTAGGCAGGTTGCAGATTTTCGAACAAAAATCGAGGCAATCCGACCACAGGTTTGACCAACGTTCACTGCCCTAGTTTTGGGTAGCAGGTTGACTTCTGTCAACAACAATTTGAATGTGTTTTTGAGGCTGTTCAAGGGCTGTTTCTTTAGGCTGTTCGAGGGCTAGTTGACCGGAAATTGACCAAGCATATTGGAGGTCAATTTCAACTCGTTTGACCAAGTTTGACGTTGTTGATCTAGGGTTTTCAACTGCTGATATAAAATTACAAAATTCTGATTTTTGTACTATTTTTCTCTGTTGAACTATTGAAGATAAAAGAAGATTTGATCAAAGGGTTTCCTTGCATTGGGGTTTGTCCCTGGCTAGCTGCCACATCTTGTGTCTCTTGTCTTGGTTTGTTTTTTGTTGATTGTTTAATGTTCTATCTGCATTTTACTTTATGTATATGTGATTGCTAAACTGTGGCCAATAAGAAGAAAAGAAGTAAACTGCTCTAAGCATAGAACATACCATAATTTAACACACTGCTGACATGAACCCACAAGAAATTTGTTTTGCAGCCATAATTCAGGAGAAACCAACCGAATTTAAACTTAGGCATTGATTTCCATTGGAAGGCGATCCATAAAATCATCACAACTGTGACCTTTGAGGGTTTATCGTGATTGTTTGAAGTTATCAAGGTCAACATTCGCATTAGTTGAGCCCAAGGATATGAATAGAGCCACAAGTTAATGCATTAGTTGAATACTGACCGCTCATCCTTCTGTCCGCTTGACCACTCATCACATGCTTACTCAAATTAAGTGAAAGGTGAGAAGTCGTGAGAAAGAAAAGTCACAACATTTGGGTGACTTTCTACATTAACATCAAAAAAAATATATATAATATATATATATATATATATATATATATATTGAAGATTAAGTATAAAGAAAAGGGATATTTATTAAAAAAGAGAGAAAAAAGAAGCCAAGGTACAAAAAAATTACAATTGGAATTATTAAGAAATTATTTTAAAATTTAATATATGTATATATACTATTAAATTTTAAAGTTTATAAGGGGCTAAATCTAGAGTTATTAAGGAGATTTATAAAGGGGATTTATTATATTTTGAAGAAGTGTCTTATATGAACTTAGTTAAGGTGTACAAAATTATTGAGGAATACAAATGGAGTCTAATTCGGAATTAAAGGAAGGAAGATTCCCAAAAATTCATATAAATATGCCTCAATGCTATTAGAATTAAAGGGTCTATTGCGGGAAAGGATGTTACTATCGCTATCTCGCCAGTTGAATATAAAAACAATATAAAATCCAATTGATTCCTGAGTTAAATATAATCGAAAAATTACACTGGTATGACAACAAAAAATATGACATAACCTATTTACAATTAAATTTTGGAGATTATTCATTCATATCAAAATTCTTAGTTCAAACCTTATGGAGCGATTAAGGTGACATTATTTTAGGTTCACCTTGATGGAAACCCTAGGTTCCTTCATCCTGAATACGAAAAATAAATTTTTGACATTTTCATACAAAAAGAGAAAAATAACACTACAAGATGTTACATTATGTAACAACCCAAATAAACATGTAATCAATCAACTAATTAACATCAAGTTCAAACTATGAGTAGCACTTACATGTGGTTGAAGTCTGCTCACTGCAACAAGGTTTTGGGGATGAATCTCCACCCAACTGTAGGCTCAATTGTACAAGGACTAGCTACAACTGGCCACCCCCGAGCCTTCAATCAACGTACTACTGCCAGTGACTCCTCTGTCTTAGAACACTATTCTCCCAAGAGAATGAATGATAGAATCTTGGAATGATGGAATGCCTCTCATCTTCCTCACCATCTATTAAATAGAGCAAACATTAGAAGGGGAACCACATGCACACACTCTATGTGCCAACATGCAACTTATTGTTTTCTTGTTTTATGCTTTTGTTTTTACTTTTTGATAGTTTTACTGATTTTTACTATTTTTCTTGTTTTATTTCTTTTGTTTTTATTTTTTGATAGTTTTACTGATTTTTACTATTTTTCTTGTTTTATTTCTTTTATTTATATTTATTTAAAGCATATAAAATTAATTTATTATTATTTATTATTTATTATTAGGACATTACATACTCTCCCACTTTAAGGAACTTCGTCCCGAAGTTAAGTTGAATTATTTATTATTTTTATTATTTATTAATATTTATTTTGTTATTTATTGCGTCATGTAACAGTCCCGACACCCTCTGCTGAACTAGTATAACTAGCAAGCATCGAAAGTTTCACAACACCCGGGAAATCCCAAGGAATCTCTGTCCTTTTTCCCACTTTTGGAATTAAGCATAAGCCTTCCATTTTCGGAATCAGGCATAAGCCTCCTCGGTCTGTATCCTAGTCCAAGGCTGGCCCCAAGGCTTGAGCCTGACTCAGACCTCATCTGCCCCAAGGCAGGCATCCAGTATGGTACTCAATCACTTCGGGCATCTCGCAAGGCTGGCCCACTCCCTCCACAACTACTAAGGCGCATAGCCCCAGGGATCGAAGTCCTTACACCTCCACCAGACTTCGGCATCCCAATCCAATAACAGGCACCTAGCCTAGAACATCAGGCACTTGGCCTCCTCAAGATGGTCCCATAGCCCTATAAGAGCTATCCATCAAGAGCTACACAAGACAAAGGAACCACTGGCATATGTAGTGTTGATTGATTTTGTCCCCAGCCCATATGGTGTTACTTATTCTCCTTTGTGCGTATGGGCTTGCACGAGATCATCAAATAAATCGGCCCTCTCGGCCCATTTGTGGAGCCCTGTGAATCATCACACCTCAACATGCAACTAATGCATTAGCCATACCATCATAGTATCATAGAAAATAATCCACATGCCAAGTCTTGCATGTCATCATGAGAACATTCATCATTGTTAATCGCAACATTATGAATAATAACGAACTGCATGCTCATGCATGTCATAAATTTGTATGCAACTATCACATGCTTCAGCTTATGAAATACCCTCATAAGTTATAACTTCAACATAGTTGCATCAAAGACATATCATGACTAATCACATGTCAATAAACCTCATATTATAGCATCATAATTCCTATGCCATATTATGCATATCATATCCATCATGAGTATTTAACATTAAATACCTATCATCACGTAGTAAATGAATATATGTCAATATACCTTGACTTAACATCATAATGCCTATGCATATCATCATCATCCTAAGGATACATCATCACTTTTGTAACAACTATATAAATATGAACCACATGTGCATGATTACCCTTATACCATCATATCATCAATATGAGAAACATCTCAATACTTATCAAATATATAATAATACTCTATAAGCATTCTTACCATGATTCATAGAAAAATCAATTTCATTTACTTTACAGTCATTCAACTATGAACTAAGATTAATCAACATCCATCTAGGATCTATGTTATCTCATCAGTGTTATTAGTGTTATGTTTTCATCAAGATACCAATTAATTTTCTTTTCAATAATCATTTCCACTTCTTTCAACTAGGACGTTGACCCTTACACCATATGTATAATCATCTAAGTACATTGTTAAATTTTACATGAGCCTCATGATCTTGAGTCTTAATCTCTCTTTATATATTCTTTCTTCCCCAAGGAAATTCTGGTGAAATTCATTGTTAAGATATTACTAGTTATACAATCATTATTTAAATCTTCTATCTCAAAATTAAAATCCCTTGGTTTTACATCCATTTACCTTTTGGCTTACCAATTCTAATACCGCTATATGCAATTGCATATAAACACTAGGTCATCATGATTTAATTTTGTATCATTCTTAGACAACAAACTGTATTTCTCCCTTGGCTTTCCATGTTGTATTGAGAAAATGATTTAAACGTTCTCAATTTCAATGTTTTTTTTGGAAAAAAACGATAGATTCCATGGTGATGGGTTCTTGCTTGGTCTAGTGGAAGCATAGATTTTTTTGCTCTCATAATGTTTTACCCCTGGTAGCTTCCCTAAATCTATTTGTGGTTGTTTGTAAAGCATTTCGAGTGCAGTACAGTTCATGTCTTCTTTACTGTGATGATGGCTTCTTTGGGCATTGTTATATCTTTGTGAGAGTGGCATACACGTGCTGCCATCTCTGATTTGCGTTCTTGTGATTATATTGCTGAGGCTTTTGTATTGGAAGTTTTTTTTTAATGAATGGCAGCTCTTTATTTCAGTAAATTTGTGGCTGTGTTACTTTGACTGAATAATTAATAATTTAGCATGTAATGATTATGTGGTTGTCAAATTTGCGTTCTTTAAAATCACGTGGAGGAATATAGGTCCGTGCACTGGATTTCAGTAGGTATTGTCTGGCTTAGATCCTGCAAGCGCTGCTGTTTTGTCCTCTCCCGGTTTCATACTCTCCACCTAATAATGGTCTACATTCTTTAAAGCAATATATATCAACACGTTTGCATCCTTGCTTTTATACAAAAATTTAATAAACATAAGAAAGAATGCCCGTGAAAAATAAGCTCTAATATTGTTATAGAACATACAAATCACTCGGAAGCTCTTCCACAATAACAGACACGAGTACTCTGAAAAACAGGTTATAGAAAGCAAGCGTAGATAATGATTTAAGGTAACGTACTGACAAAGAAGAGGTAAAGGAAATAGCGAATAACTTATTTGCATGTGTTAAATTTTTCCACCTTTTACAGAAAATATGGGATTTAAATGCAGGTTGATCTCTTTACTCCGTCATTATGATTATTTTATTGCAGATCACACTCTTTTAATGACTTAATGGTAAAATGATCTGCTGACAATTCGTTAGCTTTTGCAGATCACACTCTTTCATTGTTTATATTATTAATAAATTCCAAATTAACAAGAAGTCAGTACGACTCTTTGGTGGAAAAAGCTTTGGAATTTAGGTTTGTGTAATCTCTTTGTGTAGCATCCAGGTTATAGCCATTTGTAGATAAAAATAATCTACATGGTTACCTCAAATGGAGTGCATATCTGTTCAAGCCCAAGCACCAAAAGAAGCTCCTTCTCTCGCAAGAATTCAAAGTGCTAAAATCATTATAGCTAAATGTATTGTAGCCAATAGGTTTGTTCACAATTCCTGGTTTTGTTCGGATCTTTATATTGTAATTAACGAATGTAAAACCCAGTAGCTATTAAGGCTTTGTTAAGGGTTTGATATGGTGTTGCCTTCATGGGTGCGCTTGCAGGCGGGCCATCTTATTAATAAAATGATTTTATTTTGTGTTTTGGGAGGGATAACCTTCCCAGTCATCTGATCCGGTTTTGGGTCGGGTGGCGGTGTCTCTTATTGTTTATGGTGTGTTTCTGTTGGAATATTTCTTTGGTTGTTTGATTTCTTAAAGCCCCTTAGAATAATCATTTAATGGCCATAAGAATCTCAAGATACATTCAATAAATTTGTTTAACAATCTATTTTGTTAACCACAGTCCATTTATTTTTGTTTGTTTGTTTGTTTATTGTGTTTATATCTTTCCTCTAACATAAGTTATGATTGTTTAAACAGATACTCAAAATATTTCACTTTACAACACAGATCTATTCTAGCGCATAAGGTCATGAATCTGTACACTTAATATTGGTGTGACATATAATTTCAAAAGTCATGGTGAATAAATTTTCTTTCAGAATTCAAGTATCTTCTTAAAACAATAATGCCACCAATATTATTAAGCATTACTCATTTGAATTTTGATTTTATGTTGAGACAATTCTCTAAGTTTTATTCAGACATCATTATTACCTTCCAACTCATGTTTTCCATGATTTAATACTACAAAATTAATGATTATTGATAATTTGCATGATCAATCAAACAATTTCAAATATTGGCAATGGTTTGATTACACGCCGTGCAGTAGGGGAAAAATATACAAAACAATGGATTGAAATGAATCAAGAATCTTCAAAACTTTGTTGAATAAATTTGGCATGGTTAATACATATCTGGTTAAAAATTCACTGCATAATTATCACAACAATAATCTAATTAACTTGGCTCTGATACCATATGTAACAACCCAAATAAACATGTAATTAATCAACTAATTAACATCAAGTTCAAACTATGAGTAGCACTTACCTGTGGTTGAAGTCTGCTCACTGCAACAAGGTTTTGGTGACAACTCTCCACCCAACCGTAGGCTCAATTGTGCAAGGACTTGCTACAACTAGCCACCCCCGAGCCCTCAATCAACTTACTACTGCCAGTGACTCCTCTGTCTTAGAACACTATTCTCCCAAGAGAATGAATGATAAAATCTTGGAATGATGGAATGCCTCTCATCTTCCTCACCATCTATTAAATAGAGCAAACATTAGAAGGGAAACCACATGCACACACTCCATGTGTCAACATGCAACTCACTATTTTTTTGTTTTATTATTTTGTTTTTACTTTTTGATAGTTTCACTGATTTTTACTATTTTTCTTGTTGTATTTCTTTTGTTTTTTACTTTTTGATAGTTTCACTGATTTTTACTATTTTTCTTCTTTTATTTCTTTTATTTATATTTATTTAAAGCATGTAATTAATTTATTAATTAATTTATTGTTTATTATTTAATATTTAATATTTATTATTTATTATTAAGGGACATTGCACATTAAACCGAATTTAGTAACACTAGAAGACATATAAGATATTTCAAAAGTAATTTTTCAAGAAGGTAAAAAAGCACTACAAAATATGCAAAATGAAATTGACAAAATCACTGCTGATAGAAATGAAAAAGTCATTTGACTTAAGGACCATAGCGAAAAATTACTAGCACAAATTAAGAAGCTTAAGAAGGACAAGAAGTCATTAAAAGACAATTAAAACATTGTACTCGAGAGGAAGTATCGAAGTCCCCAATCGTAATAGCTCCGGTTGAAGATAAAGGAACGAATGCCAAACTATTCAATACGACAACTCAAGAAGATGATAAATCAGTTGAAGGAAAAACACACTCACATGTTGCAATTTAGATGATAAAATTTCCAAGTGAAGATTCTGTAACTAACTCAACAACAACAATGCCTGAAGGAAATCAAGGAACAACCACTAACATGATAAGGGAAAGTCCAACGAGAAGAACTATTTATCGACATCTGAATCACAAGAGAAGAATTTCCAATCAATCTACGTACCAGTGTCAAATCAGAACATAAACGACAAATTTATGTTCCCAAGAATACTGAAGTTTGCAGAATCTAGTCGTACGATAACTATTCATCACAAATTTCCAGAGATCAGAAGATTCTGCAGAAGATTAATATAGGATGCTCTGATCCGTTCTTAGTACGACAATTTTGTTTATCACTCAAAGCATCATATTAACTTGTATCAACGAAGATAATAGTTCCATGACGAGAAAATGTTTGAGCTCCAAAAGGAGGTCAAGCCCTTTCATTAGTAAGTTTTAAGGACAAGGCTTTTTGAAGAGGAAGGCAATTTTATGAATAAAATATTTATAAAATAATATAAATAATGTAAACAATAATCAATAATGATTATGTAACTAGTAATTAGTAATGAAGAGGTATGTCCCTAAGGACATAACCGCTGTTGAAGAGGTACCTGCATATGGTATATGAATAGGACCTCATTCTCATTCATACATTTTAATATATATTCCTGTATCTTCAATGGAGATCTTCATATTCCAAGTATTCTGGAGTATCTGACTTAAGTACGAACTTTGTTCGTTACAACCTCCTTGACTTGTTCTGTAAACCTTGCTATCTTGCTTCAATTATTTTCCTCCTTCCTTGCACACTAGGCCTCCTTATTCCTTGCGCTGGTCTCCTATTTCCTAGCGCACTTCCAAACCCTATTTCTTAGCGCACTTGAGCTCCTATTTTTTAGTACCCAAACTCCTATTTATTGTGCACAATCAATCAACTCCTAAATCCTAGCGCACTTGTGCCTCCTATTCTTTAGGACACAGTTCCTGCACTCCACAATCAAGGCTTTCTCTCGCAATCTCGTGAGCTTGATCGTCTCACAACCTTGTGCACAAAACAATTCATAATTTACTTGTGCCTTTGTCCTCTCTTTATAGGTTCGATGCATGCTAAATTAGGCTAGTTCAAATTTACTACTCGAGTTGTTGATTGACAAGTTAACTAAGAGTGAAGTCTCTCTCTCTAATCAACATTGGAGTCGCAGCTCGTCCTTCCTTTAATCAATGACTGATGTTCCAACTTGTTTTAACTCGAACTCGAACTGTCACCCAATCCTGTAGCTATAAACTGAAGAAGATTCCACGTAACTGAAGATCCAACGTTACACATGAACTCATGATGGTTATTCCCAAAAACTTGAAATTAATTCATCACAACTGAAGTCTAACTCATGAGCTTGCACTTATACTAGGAGGAGGAGAATTCGAGGTCTTCACTGGCTAAGGCACAAGCCAAAATACCTTTACTTGCTACATTTTCAACATGCAAGACAAGCCAAGAAAATCTTTTCAGTATTATTGAATACAAATGTATTTTGACAGAATATGCCCATGTATAGAGCTTCCAACCATGGGCAACAGTGAACCGAAGAGGTCGATTTATACAAAAAAATGGAGAGAATCCCAATGTAGATCAATCAAACACATGGCATAGATGGTGATCATCCCGGGGATAGGTTCAATCTCGAAGTGTAGAGGACTGCTGTAGATGACTGATTGTGAAGTGTTGCAGGTGGCATCCAGTTATCCCAAGAGCTGCCAGCGTATCCCCTCACTGTAGCAGACTGCGACGAAGTGGGAATAGAACTGGAGTGGAGGGGAGACAAGTCTCGCACGAATCTGCTGTTTATTCCTTCCAAGAAACCACCAAATGACAAGTGGAAAGGTTGCTCTGTATGGGCTCTTAGACGGTTCTTGCGTATAGGTCAAATCTGCCAGCGTATTGTTTGTTGTCTTGCAGCATGTTTCTTTTGTGCCACAGGTGTGAACTGAAGTGGATATGTGGGTGGAAAGATACACACATAAATCAATGTTATTCCCTGTCAAAATGCCCACCAATTGATGCATAACCCAACCTCTGCATATCCTCCAAAATCAGGCCTGTGTGGATCCTAAGTTCTAACTGCTTGACCTGCTAATTGTAATCTGATTGGCTAACAGTGGAAAAGGTGGGGGATAAAATCTGACCCAAGTGGCAGTGCTGCCAGCTACTAATTCTAAAAGCGCATCCGTGAGCACTCAAGGAGAGATTCGACCTGCTGAATTGGCAACTTGTGCGCCCTTTGTTGATTGTTAACTTGGCCTCAATTTGACTTTCCAATGCGGTTGCCATGCCACTTATCTTGTCCCCCGTTAAACTTGGAAATATTTTAATGTGTCTCCCCCTTAAGTTTTTGAATTCTTGACCCTTTCAAATTTGGAAACATAATTAATATGTCTCCAATTATTAAATTTTGCAATTTTCGTCTTTTTTGCCACTCAAATTAGAGAAAGTGGATTTTCAAGGGGAAATAGTCATTTTTTGATCCCAAAAGATGGTCTTATGATAATGTTGGGGTTGTGAGCACTGATTTTGAGGTCTCACACGCCACCAACATCTCCTAGAGCCACTTATTTACAACTTTACATAGGGAATTAATTAAAAATCCCGTCCCGTGGGAAATTTTAATTAATTAAAAGTCTTATAAATACCTTGTCAAATCTGTGAGACTCTGGATATGACCTATCATGATAATATACATTGACCCTAGACATTAGAATTTAGGACGAACTGAAGGCCCAGTTATTAAGCTGCACTCCAGCTTTCGAGGTATTGAGTGAAAAAACTCAATTAATTATTTATCGTTGAAGAGCGAAAATAATTGGTTGAGTGAAAAAAAACACTTTAGAGTGGACTCACTTTTTAACTGGGTCCCAAGTTGCCTAAGCCTGTTACAAAAATTCATCATGCTAGCGACATTCATTACAATTCACCCTTAGAGGTAACGGAATTTGAGAGAGAAATTATAGATAGAGGAGAGAGAAAATGGGCATAGCTGCCCTGCTGACTTTTGAACTTCTGAAAAAAATTGTCAAGTGCCCATATCCATTGGGAAGAGAGGGTCTAGTTCCCTGCTAGGTACAAATTAGCAGGTAACATGGATCATGTTCAAAATTGCTATATAGATCCAGGTTTGAACTATACATATGCTGGCTTACAGATGAGACTGATTCTAGTGATATTTTCCCTGCACTTAAATAAACTTGTACAGAAATTTAATAGTTGTAGGGACATCAAGGTTGTAAACATTATGTACAAATTGTACGATGACTAGTTTTTATTTTTTATTTTTTTGCTCAAGTGTTGCAGCAAACTGGTACGAATTTTTCGACTCTTTTTTCTCAATTTCTTAGTAGTGGGATTTTACACTATTGCAGAAATTTGAATTTCAAATGGTCAAGGGCCAGTCATGGTCAAAGACCAATTCTTCAAAGAAACTTCAATTTTTATTTCTTTTATTTATTTATTTATATTTTATTTTATGAGTGTCTAATAGCCCATTTGGCCAATGGTCGGTATAAAAAATGAAGCTCTATAAGAACGTGGCCAAAGGTCGGCATCAACAAACTACCTCTGATAAGAGCGTGGCCTAATGGCTGGATCAGAGACGAACCTCTGATACGAAATGTGACAGTGAAACCTAGCTCACAAATTAAATATCCAAAATATTTGGAATATAAAAGTATCCATTAGGAAAATAAGATATATAAATGTATGGGTGAAAATGATGTGATATGATTTACGACTATGTTGCAAGAAAAGACCCCCAAGCTGGTGTACAGGTAGTACTGGAAACACCCCAAATCACTTAAAAGCCAACAAATTGTGGTTGAAAGTTTGAAACATTAGTAGGGAGTTTCCTGATTTGGAAATGTCGCTGAAATGTTTTGATCCAAATCTGCCCTTCTTTCTGCGACTGAGTTTGCTTGTGCAATCACACTCAAGCACCTAAAAAGGGCGTGGTGGCGCTTCTATGGCTCCAAAAAATTTAATCTACCACTAAAATTTATCTCTAACCACTTCACAAACTAATTTATCTCTAATTAATCCATGCTATAGTTCTCCCGAACAAACACCTCATTCTATTTTTGTTAATGTGGACGAGCATGAGGATTATTAGGATATGTAATTGTAGTTTTCTTTAGCTCATGCTTTATTTCATTTTCAGCACATATCGGATTCGCCACATATAAAGGTTGATTTTGGATGTATACCCTCATGTATAAAGACTGATTTTGGAATCTTGGATCTATAGCCTCAGCTACAAAGAATAATTTTGGATTTTGCATCATGTAATCGTCTGTGAGAGTATAAAGGATAATTTTGGATTTTGTATCATCTAATCATCTGTTAGAGATAATATAGACTAGGTTTTCCTTCTAAAATGTCATTTATGTGTCTCTTTTTTTCTGCAAGATAATGTTTTATTAACCTGTATCTGAATGATTTTTCGCTCGAGGTTTCCATTTTGAGGGGATCACGTTTCTAACTGTCCCCATTTTGGAAACTTCCAGATGTTTCCACATTTCTTGCAACTTAGATTTCCAAATGAGGGCCCCATATATATAGCTGGCGGGAGTGCCCTTTTATTAATAGTCACGTCTTTTTAGCTGGGACATGTTCCATCATTAATTATAAGTTATTATTTATGTTACTATATATATTTGTGTTCATAACAGTAAAACTATCCATGTGTCTGTGAAGTAAAATTGTCCTGTTTGCTGTGTAAAATGCGCAGAATGATGCCTGCATTTGCTAATCATGATTGTCAGCTTTGAGCGATGGAGGAGATGTCCATGCTAACCACCGATGTCAGAAATAATTTAATTGTCACTTTAGGATTAAAAAATTAATATATTTAATTTTCGGACCCTCCTATTAATGTCTGATGCTACTGCCATTTGTCAGTCTTGTTTGCTTCATGTTGTATGACCATAATTTTAATTTTTGGACCCTCCTGTTAATGTCTGATGTTACTGCCATTTGTCAGTTTTGTTTGCTTCATGTTGTATGACCATAATTTGTCTGTCTTATTTGCTTCAAGACCATAATTTGTATGCCCTCAAAAAGACTGCCATCAGCACTGCTCTACAACAAATTTATTTCTTTGAAGTTTTACTTTGGCGAACTTTAAAAGACTAAATCTGGGCCAGTGACTCTGGTTGACTTCCAGTTTTGTCTTGTGGAATTACAGTTCTCTAAAATGATGCCAGATTACAGGAGCTAATGCTACGACTTGCCTAGACATGTCCCCCATCTGCTACATTCTTCTGGCCATGATCTTCTCTGTTTATATTTCTGTCAAAATTCCTTAGTGTTGCATCTTTGTGCCTGTGATGCTATGAAGTAAAATGTTTCTCCCACATGCCCTGGAACTGAGCTTCGATACCATATAAGATTTACTCACACAAAATAATACGAAGTTGCAGAAACAGAGAATTTAATGTATTATTCAACCATCAAAATGATAATGTACATCATGTGTCTCATGAGAGATGTGATCATTAATGGCAACTTACATTACCTAACTAACGACACCTGTGACCAATTAACTTTGTTAACCTCCAAGTTGTCTCATTTATTGCTAACTGAGAAGTACCTATATCTATGCACTACAGTACATTATAAAATGACTATTTGTTTAGTCACATTCTATCAGACAAGGACAGATGATAATTGGCAGCTATATAACAGTCAGTGATGACTTCTATTTCAAGCCACTAATTATTTTTTACACTTCATTCTCTGTATTTTGTATTTAGTTTGGAGATGTCTTCAGCACTCCCTTAAGGTACTGTACTATATGCATTGTAAAGTCATATTGAACACTGCCATTTTTTTGATATTAATACAGTTTTGATCTCTCAAATAATTGGCCTCTACTTGAAATTTGTGTACATGTGGCATGTATTTGTTAACTAAGTTTTCATCATAAACATTTGAATGGAGCCATTGTTTGATATGGGAGTGTCTTGCGCTAAGTGCGTTTCATGTATGATTCTCTGACCACTGATTTCTATTTTAGGATGCAGGCATGAGGACAAATCTTCTAAAATCTAAAGGTCCAATACAAAATCCTTTAGGTATGTTGAAAACTGACCAATTGTGTTCTTCAACCCTGTTGGATTTATTCACTTTCTGCAGCACTCATCGTATTAAAGCATGGAAAGTAGTATTGCATTTACCTTTAGTGCTTGTAGGCCACATCTCAACTTTGTGAATAATTTACTGAGGGAATTGGGAGAATTATTTATCTGTTGTTTGTATATTGTAGACATTGAAAAGACAAGGAAGCCTTTGTATATGACGCATCCCATGGTCAAGTTTGCATGGACAACTGTTGAAAGTATTGATACGGTACATTTTTTTCTGGTTTCAAATTTTCTTATGTTCTTTTTTATATCTCCTCATGTTTTGCCTCCTTTTAGTTTTTAACTGCTGTATGAGATGTATTGTATGTAATGGTCAAGGACTCGAAAACATTCCTTGCTTGCTTATTGAGACTAAGACAAACAAGGAGGATGCTTCACCCTTGCAGATCAAAGAACTGTTTACAAAAGCTTGAAATACAATATTGAAATTAAGATTGTTTGATTTATGTCCAATTTAATGGCAAAGGCAAGATGTTCCTGTTTCCTGGGTTTCTAATATAGAACAATAGAAGAGTACAGGAAGCACAATGTACATGTGATACTGGAACATCCATACTAGATTACACCATCTGTTTAATGTATAGCTTATTTTTTCTTATATCCATAGTTTTAAATACTCTAACTGGTATTTGAACTGGCCATCTATCAAACTAGGTATTGAAGTGAACCGTTTTAAAGAAAACCACAAAAATGATTAATTTTTTATGGAAAAATTATTTTTAAGATTGCAAATGATTGCAAGCCATTAGAGACAAAATATGCAAGTTTGCTCATCTATGTCCCATGTAATATATTAAAATGGCATCAAGTGCAATACATATCAGAAACATAATACATAATCAATGAGCCTCTGAATGGCTTCTAGAGTCCAAAAACCATGCTACAAGCTACGGGACACTGGCCTACTGCAATTCTCTGATCAACATGATTACTCATCAAACTCATCACTACTACTAGAAATGGGATCATCAGTAGGATCTACATAAACATCATCTGGCTCAGAGTCTTCAGACTCCCTGGACTCTTCAACCTTATAATATGGTAGAAAAAACTTAACATGGCTAACCAATGATTTGGTTTGAGGGAAGGGTTCATCTCCTTAACTTTATAATATGGTAGAAAAAGCTTAACATGCATAACCAATGATTTTGGTTTGAATGAAGCATACATTTTTGTTAAGGCCAACGTCAGAGGAGTTCAACAATCAGTACCACCAACATCATGGGAGTTCAACAGTCAATACCACCAACATCAAAGTACATAAAGGGTTTGTTCCTCTTGATTAAATGCCAATCCCATATCCTTGTACATGATAGAATTCAAGATAGAATTAAATCCTATCAATTCTACAATCCTAAAAACTGTTAAGTCTGCTGAAGCTTAAGTAGGATATGAAATTCTACTTTCTCCATATGAAGTTCGATAAGGTGGGAACCACTCTCCTTTTACTTCAAGAATTTAACATTATCATTGACTGCTAGCATTGCTAGGGTTTAGGAGTTAGGATTTTTGTTTGGGGCTTAGGAGTTAGGTTTTTTATGGTGTGACTGGTTCAGGGTGGGACTGGCTTATCCGGACCGGTTTTTACTGGCATGTTCATACCGGTGTTAAAAACTGGTATGAACCAATCTGAAGTGGCCCGTCCCATCCTGAATTACTCACACTGTAAAAACCTAAGTCCTAAACTCTAAACAAAAAACTGGTCCAGTTTAGTGACCAGTTTGATCCTTCGCCGTATCCAATTGGTTGGTTTGATCAGTTTTGGTTCATACCAGGCTGGTTTTTAAAACACTGCTTAAAGTTATATCTCTCAAGGTTCATCCATAATAGAATACATACATATTACACAGAATACAGATTTAGATTGAAAATTGGAACAGCACAGGGTTATACTATTGATGCATCAGCCAAATGGTCATAGCACTACCTCAGCATCTAAGATAGAGTAAAAGCAATGACAACTAGTAGGTAGAATCTGCTCATATGTACAGGAGATTGCTGGCTAATGGAAATGACTGGTTAGAACTTAGGGTATGTTTTCACACCCTATTCCCAACTGTCGTTCATTACACCAGATTGCACATCCATCGTATTCTGATTCCTGTCGACTATCATGCAGTTTCATTCTTGATACAAAATAGGCAGCCCATGAAAAAACTAGGCTAATGCCCAACCGCTCACAAAATTTGAGCATTCTGTTCAATATATTAAAGCAAAATCAACCTGGGGTAGTCGTAGTTATAAGTGGCCGTGCTTTCATAGGGTACTGGATGGAATGGAGATTATGTGCTTGTGCTAGACTGGGGACAAATATTTCTGAAAATGATTCTGCTGTTGCTGTAAGTGTTTCTCCATTTGCCAATGCTTGTTCACCCCTAGTTTAGGTTTTGCTTGCTTGTTCTAAGGTTGCTTGGCTTTTTTTAAGGATGCAAGTACTATTCAGAAACACATGAACACCTTCAGCTGCAGGGCTTCCAGTGCTTAGATACAGTTCTGTACAAAATATGTTTTCTTTTCTTCTCTTATTTTGCTCTTTTAACTATTTTTTAATTTTTTTTACATTTGCCAACTTCTTACAACTTCCATCTCTATGAGAGTTTTGAAAGTTAAAACATGATGCATTTGTTTCAAAAACATGCCATCCACGAAGACAATGGCTGATTGGGTGGAGAACTTCTTTATTGTTGTGATATTATTATTATTATTGTTTTTATTTTTATATGTTTAGAGACAGAGACCCCTATGCTAAGTACCTAAACACCCCCCCGCAACCCTTGAAATCCCCAAAATTTGGGGGGTGCTTCAACACGTCCCCCATGTGAAACTCCTTGCTCCTGTGCTGTCCTGCTCGGGAAACTGGGTGGAACATTGCATAAATGGCTGTAAATAACAAAGCATAAAAAACATTTATAGCTGAAATTCAAATTTGAAAATGTCACAAATGACAGCTAAAAACTTCATATATAAGCTCAGAATGAAGTACAAATACACACGATAGGCTTCTTTCAAGGCTAGTACAAAAATCCAACTATCCAAAAAGCCGTAGCTAGGATAAATCATCAAACCCTAGCTCAACCAAGAAGATCCCAATGCGGGAATCTATACAACAAAACCTCCAAGGCATGATGTCCTTTCATCTTCTTCTTCACAAATCCATCTTAGGGTTTACTCTCAAGAATCAATATCCTAATTACTTAAAATAAAGGATTTTTTTTTTCTTTTATAAGAAAGAGTGAGTTAATCTAATGAAATTCAAAGGTTAACTGCATTAGTGAATTAGATAATCTCAACCGTTGATCTCAAGTAAAGTTGAGATCTAATCTCAACTGTCAATCGCTTTGGAGACTAGGGTTGTGGATTCGGTCAATAACTCAAACTTATAAAAGGAAAGCTAGGCTAAGGGAAAACACACATCAAGTGAGCACGAGATAATGAGATCTCAGTGATCGGGTAGAGAAGGTGTTAATTTTAGATAACAATGGTATGCTCTATGCTTGAGAGCAATTTACTAAAATTTTTCTTAATAGCTCAATATCAATTTCCAGATTAGCAATCACATTAACATGATAGTAAATGCAGATAGAACATAAATAAAAAGCATAAGACAAGCCAAGACGACACAATATTTGGCAGATGTTAGGGAAAAACCCCAATGTGGGGAAACCTTTTGATCAAGTCTTCTTATTATTCTTCAAAAGTTCTGTTGAAATTTGGTACCGGAGGACAGGTGGTTCCCTTAGGCTTTGATCTTTGGCCTAGGGAAAAGTGTCCAAAAGATTTTAATTTTTCTCCTAAAGTGACTTTATAATTTTTATAAAGTTAAAATTTAATTTAAACGTGACTTTAAGTGATAAAGTTACTAAGTCTAATTTTAAAGTGACTTTTATAAAGTCAATGAAAAATTAGAAAGGAAAAGTGACTTTGGAAATAAATGACTAAGTGGGTCTTTATTAAAGTGGGTTGAATTAAAAAATAGAAAGTGAGATTTAAATGAGCATTTAATCTCAGCCATTGATCTAAATCTATTTCAGCCATTGGATTTAAAGATCACCCAAAAGTCACTTGGAGTTATATTAAAGGAGGAAAATGAGGAAAAGATCATTCATTCTTTCATGAGCATATTGGGAGAAGGAGAGCAAGAGAGCAAGGGAGATTTCTGGACAGGAAGGAGAAAGAGGTAGCAGTTTGGCACACATACCAGGCAGCTCTTCAGCAAATCAGAACAGCAGAAAGAACAAGCATACAGCTGAAAGAACCAGCAATAAAAGGCAGATTTTTGCTGAGCAAACAGCAAAAGGCAGATTTGTTTTTGCACAGAAATCGAGGCAGCTGATTTTCTGCACAAAAATTGAGGTCCGTACAGCATGTCCGTACTGTCCGTACAGCATGTCCGCACCACCCGTACAGCCAGCCGTACAGTCCGTACGACCATCAGTACCGTCCGTACAGTTGCAGTGCAGCGTTGTGTTGCCGTTTGGAAATTTCCAGTGGGCTGTGAGGCTCAGAAATCGAGATAAGTTGGAAATTTGTTTGCTGATTTTCGCTGAAATTTCTCACTGGAAAAAGACATTTTCCAGAAATAAAGAAGAGCTCTCAAACTGGTTTTCCCCAAGAGTTGTAGGGGGTTTTTCCAGGGTCACGTTGACCAAAAATATCAGTGTTTTAATGTGTTTTAATGGCTGTTTATTACTGCTGATTTTTATTTCTGCAATTTTCAGCATTCTGTAAATTTTCCAGAATTTGTGTTTTCAGCAAATTTATTTTTTCCAGCTTGTTGAATGTATGGTTATGGGAAAGGGCATTTAACTACATGGGAGAAATAAGGAGAAACTGAAAACCGGGGTGAGAAAACAGAAATTTTAACAATTACATGAGATGATACACTCATTATTGCATACACATGATGACATAAATGCAACACTCCTTCATGATGACACACTCATACATTGATAACAATGAAGAACCCATTGTCCCAAATATTACTCATTCTGTCCTAAACTTTTTATGCATAAAATTTAAGGACAGTCACAAAGAACATTAATTTTTGCCAACTTAGAGGCATCTTTTCTCAATGTGACCTAGACCATCTTAAAGAGGATTTTTTTCCTCTTTCCAATGAGCCCTTAGGCATTGAGGAGTGAAGGGAGTTTGGGCCTAAAACTTGAGGTTGAGTTTGGGGAAGTGTTGTGGAGGCTTTTCCAGCATTTTGGTAGAGCAGCAAATGCAGCATCTGCTACAGGCTACATCTTTACTTGTGGAGGAGGGCCAAGCATTTGGGGTCAATTTTGGAGCGTCAAAACAAGGGTCCCAATCCAGGCAACATCTAGAGGAGCTAGGGGAAATTTGAGCCAAAATTATGAGGTCAACATTTGGCCAATTCCTTCGTGGGTTATTGGTGGAGAGGCCGGGGTTAATTTCCCAGAATTTTCTAAGCACCGGAGGAGGCCCTAACCGCAAATCTTCACACCTCACAACTGGAGGCCATATCAATCATTGGATCATGGCATTCAAGCGTCCCTCTCTTTCTTGGAGTTCTGTGAACTAAGAGGTATGCACAAACCAATGGAGAATCAGAGGGATTTTGTTGGGATGATGGGGAGGACTAAGGGTGAAGACGAGAGAGTAGTTCAGGGAGCCATGGTTGGCAAGGACACAATTGAGCATCCATTTGTTGATTAGATGCCATCTATTGTTGAGGTATCCATTGATGAGGTATCCTGGGTTGTGACCGAGTTCTTAGGTGACAGTAGCGCACCACAGGTTGATGATGTGTCAGGAGACATCTCCACTATTGATGAGGAGCCAATAGGTATGGGGGCATCTAGATCTATGACAGAGTTGTCGGACGACAGTCACCTACAACTGACTAGTGATCATGTCTTGCATGTTGGGTTGTCTGTGGAGCAGTTGGAGGCTCATGTCATGCCCATGATGGAGGAGGATTTGCAGCCATCCTTTGGGCTAGCCATTAATGAGGGGCAGTGTAAAGACGACACGTTGGAATTTCAACACAGTTCACTTTAGAGGCGCATCGACAGGTTCTACAATGTTATCAGCCCATCCCTACGCATTGGATTGAGAGAGGCGGAGTTGTCTAGGCATACCAGAGGGGATGACCAAGTTAGCAGCATTGTTGGGTCACCTTTGCCCATTGGAGAGAGAGAGATAGAGCTACCTAGTCAGATCTTGTGTGTTGACTTGGGTAGCGGGATGAGACGATCAGAGTTGCACAAGGTGAAACATCCGCATGTTGGGGTTGTTCCATGTGAAGGAATTTGTGCATTCAATCCCTCTCTTACGGTTGGACGGTGAGAGATTCTGAGTTGGTACCCTGTGGAGAGGACTATGGAGATAGTGGTGGAACTAGGTGTAGCTTAGCAGGAACTACCAGGCACTAGGGATACCAGCAGTGCAGACTAGCATTGGGTTTTGGGTGGGACTACCTATCGTTTCCCAAGTATGTTGTTGGCTACAACCTGGATGGTACAGTTGACATAGCAGTTGAGCGTGAACATTCGCTAAGGGAGTCTTGATCAACACCAATGGCCAACCGGTTTATGGACAGACTCTTTTGGTTGTCTTGGTATGATGTCTGTACATGGGATCACAGGGTGGTCATCATACTCTAGCATGAGTTTTCAAAGGAGATGGCATTGGCAGGCCACTGGATGGTGTCTTGTATGGAGCTGGTGACTCTTCACTTTTGTGTTGGGCACAGAGGACGCAGAGGAGCAGCGCAGTGGTAGCATCACTGCTGACACATAGGGAGACTCACTTCTCGGATCCCTCAGCGAGGATTTGGAGTGAAGATCCATTCGTCGATGGGTATAGTGCTGCGATGGTGGAGGTGATGATAGCAATCAGGTGTGGGCCGACACGTAGAGAAACAAATCTAGGTCATCACATCTAGGGATGTGTGGGAGCATCTAGTATTGAGCAGTGGATTACAAGCGGGCATGGAGATGCATGGTAGTGTACTGTAGTGTGTTGGATCACTTTGTTGAGTAGGAGTGCCTAACATCACATTAAGTATACGCTGGGAGTGGCTGGTGCCTTAACGCAGACAGGTCGCTGGGCGGTACAGGATGGTATAGCCTTAGCCGGGGGTATCCACTGGTGTACAAGGAGACTTATGGATCCTTGGCATTGGGTGTACCATTGGATGCAGGTCACCTAGGATCAATGAGGACATTGTTGAGCATCTGGGAACACCGTGTTTAGCAAAGACAGGGCTTCGTGGGAGCTGTCAGCAGATATGAGGCTGAGAGAGTGTCGTCCATAGGATCACTCTTAAGCATTTTGGCAGAGTTTTGATCATACCCTTTGGGACACACCTACCCATCGTCCTCCAATGTTGTTTACAATCCCAGATTGTTGGTTGTTTCCCCTTGACACTCTCTTTTCAGGCAGCAAGGCATGGGAGGCTCACCCTAGACAGTTGGATGAGACACCGCGTTTCATGAGCCAGGAGGAGACTCTTCAATTGAGACCCTTGGTAGGTGCATGAGTTGTTGGATACAGGCTTAGGGATGGCATGGTTGATAACCGAGGTTTCATATGTTGCACCCCTGATCCCACACTTGAGGGATAGTGGATGGTAGATTTCATCTTTAGGAGGGTACCCAGACTCCAAATAGTGTCTAGGAGTATTGTCGGTGTTGATTTGCGATAGGATTGGATGTGATCTAGGCATGAAAATTGGCGGAGAGGCTAAAGCACATGAGAACTCCAGGACCCAGAAATCGTTTTGGGAAATTCCATCTGGATGAGGATTTATTAAAATAATTATTATTTTTAATGTGTTCCTAAGTCTAAACTTAGGAAAATAAAAATATTAATAGGTATTAATAAAGATAAGGATGAGAAGCTTCTAAGAGACGAGGATCAAGTCTATTTTAATCTTAGCCATTGATTAGGGACTTAATCTCGTTCGTTGATCCATCAACAGGAAACGTATAAGAGAAGACTCGAGGATCATTTGGAGACACACCAGCAGATACTCGGTATCCCAAGGAAAATCGATTTTCAGAGAGAAGGAAAATTGATTTTAGAGGGAAAGTTGCAAGGTGGACGAAGAGGGGGTGATTAGCAGCAATTGGGAAGCTCGGAAGGGGTGACACAGGGACTTTGAGAGTCAACGCAGAGGGAGACGCAGATCAGAGGCGCAGCGAAGAACAGAGCAGCGCAGAGCCAAGCAAAATGACACAGGGCTGACGCAGTTGGGAAAGGAAGTCCTCCAGGGTGTCAAAAAGTCTTGGAGAAAAGTCTCAGGTGTTTTCTCCCAGTGTCCATGTAAAATATTTTTGTAAAAGAGATTGTTGCTGAAGATTAATAAAACCCTCCTCTACTGCACCGGTTTTCCTGCATTGGGTTTTTCTGGGGACATTTGTCCAAAAATAACTGTGTTGATGTGTTTGATTCTTGTGCTTGTATTTGTTTCTGTATAATGGTGTGATATCTGCAGTAGAATTTATTTTAATATTTACTGAAGGGATTTCATAAATAACTTATTGAAAAATAAGTAGGTAAAATAAATTAGTTACTAAAATAATAGAATTTATGTTTAGAAATTTTCACATGGTATCAGAGCAAAGATTCAGAGACAGGAATGGAAAATCAATTATGGGCCAAGATCATGATGCAGAGGCATCCACGTCTAGAGATTCGTACAAATTTTCAGAAGATTGCAAAAGAGATAGAAATTTCGATTTCTCTATGCTGGCTTCGAGATTGGAAGAAGAAGTTGCTTGCGTAGCAAGCTCTGCATCATTAGGGGTATGGTAGTTAGACAGTGGTGCCTCTTGGCATATGAAAGGAATCTGGGAATGTTTCTTAGATTATCAAGAGGAAAGAATTAATTTTTAGATCACTATGGGGAATAAAGCAAAGTGTACTCCAGTAGGGAAGGGTACTATAGATTTTCAAACGGAAACAAGAGAGCGGTTCCGAGATACCAATGTGTTGCATGTGCTAGGACTAGGGATGAACTTACTTTTTGTATATCAACTTCAAAGCAAGGGCTATGACGTTTTCTTCATTAAGGAGAAAGTATACGTCAAACACCCAAGTTGGAGAAAGAAGGTACAAATCGGAATCAGAAGTAACAGGCTGTACAGGTTGCAGCTGGAATCACCAATGGCACTAATAGGCAGTAATGGAGACAAGGATTTCAATGAACTATGGCACAAAAGAATGGGACATTTGCAACGTGGGGCTTTCAAAATTCTCAAGAAAACTGTAACAGGAGTTCCAGATCTTAGTACCAAACGAGATGATGTATGCAGAGGGTGTGCTCAAGGCAAGTATGCCAAAGCAACATTTCCTAAAAGTAAAAATAGGGCGAAGTGTGTACTAGGATTGATACGCTCAGATATCTGCAGACTAATTTCCACAAAAGCTCTTAGTGGTGTCAAAGACTTCGTCACCTTCATCAATGACCATTCTAGGAAGACTTGGATCTATTTTCTGAAAGCCAAGGATGAGGTTTTCTATCAATTCAATGAGTCAAGGCTCTAGTGGAGAATCTGACAGGAAAGAAAATAAAAGCGTTGCGCTCAGACAATGGTGGAGAGTATGTCGACAAGGACTTCACCGACTTTTGTACTAGGGAGGGCATCAGAAGGGAGTGGACAACTCCTTACAATCCAGAGTAGAATGGAGTAGCAGAAAGAAATAACAGGACTATTGTGGAAGCAGCTAGGGCTATGATGTATGATCAGGATATGCCAAAATGATCTAGAGCCCATCAAGGAAGCTGAAGATAAGAGTGATAACACCAAGGCTAAAGAAGACCTAGAAGATGAAGAGAATGAAGAAGATTTTGAAGAAGATCTCCTCACTAAACTTATGGCTGCCATAGAACAGATTAACAATTTGAAAAACGAAATGAGGAACTTAAGAAGGAAGCGCAAGTTGGTGATCAGGGAAAGACAAGGAAGGAAATTTACCTTGTCAAGCTTCAAGTACAAGAAAGAGATGAGGAGCTCACCAAGATTAAGGAAGAATTTCATCAAAAAAAAAGAAAGCATCATGAAGAAGTCATATCCATGACAAATCAATTGGATAAGGCAAAGAAACGGGAAGATACCTTGTCAAGCCACCTTGAACAAAGGCACAAGAGCTTGAACAAACTTGAAGCAGAGATTGGTCAATACAAGGAAGAGGTCTCCTCCCTTAAATTACAACTAGAAGAAGAAAGGAAACAAGCACAAGGAGCTGAGAAGGCAACGGAAGCATTGGCATTCATAGAAGGAAAAGTTGATAAATAGAAAAGGAGAGAAACACCATGACATGCCAACTACAAGAGAAGGATGATGACATCATCAAATTAAGAGTAGAAATCATCTCACTTAAGGCTCAATCATGTGAAGCAACCAAGATGATTGAAGAAATGAAGAAGCAACTAGTTATGAAAGATGATGATTGTGAAAATTTAAAAGGAGAAACTATCTTTCTTAAAAGGGAAGTTGACTTGCTGAAAAAGAACTTGAAAATCTCTCAAACCCTAGATGACATCCTAAGTCATCAAAGGTCTCCCCTTGATAAATCGGGCCTTGGCTATGCAGGTGAACCCTCAAGCAAGTACGAAAATGCTTCAAACAACAAAGATGTAAGGAAGCCAGGAAGAAATGTTGATGCTCCCAGCAAAGACAAGAGTCAAGCTGACATTGGAAGAAATACTACTCCAAGAAGAAATGCAGATGGTGTCAAGGATGCAAGAAGCAATGGTTATCATCAAAGGATCCCAAGGAAAAAAGACTTCAGAAGTACATCAAGGATACCTTCTTCTCCCAGGTACCAAAGTATATTTCTTGGTTATTTCTATTTTTGTACAAACTTTGGGCACATGGCAAAAGATTATAGGGCATATCACAAAGATAAATATAATGGTCCTCGTCAATCTGCAAGAAGCAATTTTGCAGGAAGTCATGAATTCCTATTCATAAACGACATAGAGTGCTTCAAGTGTCATAACATTGGACATATGGCACGCGATTGTAACTTGACTTGAGCACAAACTCAAGGTAGAACTATGCCAGAGAAGAAAGTTACACTAATATGGAGAAAGAAGCAGATTCACTCCGAAAATCTCTTGAACTCTCCAGCAAACAACACATGTTGTTGACTTGATCCTTGATAATCTAAGTATTTGATGGGGAGGCTCTGTCAGAAAGAAGACCATGCATATAATTAGGGGGAGCTTATGATGGTTAGGCATTCTTGCAGAAGCTATCCGTGAATGGGCCCTATGAAATCCTTGATGAGCCACATGGACAATCATCCTTTGATAGATCGTCTCTTGGGAGAAATTCCATTGAAGAACATGAGCCCTTATTCATCCATGAACTATTATTGAAGATCTCTTCCACTTGATCACTAAGCAGGTAATCTTTCATGAGCTAGAGGAGGTCGTGGAGACAAGGGGAGTTGGTTCACCACATGAAGAAATGCAAACATATCGTGGACCACATTGCCAGAAAGAAGAACTCCATGACAGGGGGAGTTCTTGGGCACCCCGTTTGCCATTGATGTCAAAGGGGGAAAGAATGTTGGAAGGGCAAGAATATTGCCATCAATGACAAAGGGGGAGATTGTTAATCTAGGTTGCCATTGATGTCAATATGGCATTGGCTGAGGCATCAATACTCTTGAGAACCCTAGTTCCAGATTATGATGTCTTGCCCTAAGAAGTTGCCAAGTGTCTGATTGGTGATCTAGTCCCTAGGTACAAGCCTTTGATGTGAAGAACTACACTTAATAAAGCCATACTTGTGATTATGTTATACTCTTATATGTCCACACTTAATGATGGTGCTTGATGAGGGTTGGAAGACTAAGTGATGATGTGTCTGATGATTGAAAGAGACTTTCGTAATGATACTGCCTACAACATATTTCTGCACCATTATATGATTACATGAGATGATACACTCATTATTGCATACACTCATGATGACATAAATTGAACACTCCTACATGATGACACACTCATACATTGATAACAATGAAGAACCCGCTGTCCCAAATATTACTCATGCTTTCCTAAACTTTTTATGCATAAAATTTAAGGACAGTCACAAAGAACATTAATTTTTGCCAACTTAGAGGCATCTTTTCTCAATGTGACCTAGACCATCTTAAAGAGGATTTTTTTCCTCTTTCCAATGAGCCCTTAGGCGTTGAGGAGTGAAGGGAGTTTGGGCCTAAAACTTGAGGTTGAGTTTGGGGAAGTGTTGTGGAGGCTTTTCCAGCATTTTGGTAGAGCAACAAATGCAGCATCTGCTATAGGCTACATCTTTACTTGTGGAGGAGGGCCAAGCATTTGGGGTCAATTTTGGAGCGTCAAAGCAAGGGTCCCAATCCAGGCAGCATCTAGAAGAGCTAGGGGAAATTTGAGCCAAAATTCTGAGGTCAACATTTGGCCGATTCCTTCATGGGTTGTTGTGGGTTATTGGTGGAGAGGTCGGGGTTAATTTCCCAGAATTTTCTAAGCACTGGAGGAGGCCCTAACCGCAAATCTTCACACCTAACAACGTATTTTTGGGCAGTTCAACGCAGATCCAGGAGATAGAGCAGTAGCATATTTGAGGGGGACTTCTTCTTATTCATTTGCGATTAGCTAGCTTGCCTTGAGCAAGCCCAGGTGCACTCTTCCCAATACCTTATTGTACCTTCTTCATATTATAATAAAATGGCTCAGCAGTGTGGTTTTTGGCTTTAAAATGGTGTTCTGATTGTTGAGTATTTTTCTGTGTGGTTTTGGTTATGTTTGCTTTCTTTATCATTGTATATTTCCATTAGGAATATTACAGTGGTATCAGAGCCATAATCTTGGCTCAGTCTGTGGGAAACCCTTTGTTCTATGACAAGGCCAAAATAAAACACTAAGAAATCATGGGATCCAACAAAAGGTTAGAATCAAACAACATGGCGGTAAACCTTGAATGAGGTGATTAGGATGGAACAATTGGTGATTGATGTGGGGGGAATTTGATTCATTCTGCAATTGGGAATCTGGACATGATTTGCAGATGATGTGGAGTTATTGGGAGCAAACGGGAGGCCATATCAATCATTGGATCATGGCATTCAAGCGTCCCTCTCTTTCTGGGAGTTCTGTGAACTAAGAGGTATGCACAAACCAATGGAGAATTAGAGGGATTTTGTTGGGATGATGGGGAAGATTAAGGAAGAAGACGAGAGAGTAGTTGAGGGAGCCAGGGTTGGCAGGGACACAATTGAGCATCCATTTGGTAATGAGATGCCATCTATTGTTGAGGTATCCATTGATGAGGTATCCTGGGTTGTGACCGAGTTCTTAGGTGATAGTAGCGCACCACAGGTTGATGATGTGTCAGGAGACATCTCCCCTATTGATGAGGAGCCAATAGGTATGGGGGCATCTAGATCTATGATAGAGTGGTCGGACGTCAGTCACCTACAACTGATTAGTGATCATGTCTTGCATGTTGGGTTGTCTGTGGAGCAGTTGGAGGCTCATGTCGAGCCCATGATGGAGGAGGATGTGCAGCCATCCTTTGGGCTAGCCATTTATGAGGGGCAGTGTAAAGACGACACGTTGGAATTTTAACACAGTTCACTTTAGAGGCACATTGACAGGATCTACAATGTTATCAGCCCATCCCTACGCATTAGATTGAGAGAGGCCGAGTTGTCTAGGCATACCAGAGGGGATGACCAAGTTAGCAGCATTGTTGGGTCACCTTTGCCCATTGGACAGAGAGAGATAGAGCTACCTAGTTAGATCTTGTGTGTTGACTTGGTAGGGGGATGAGACGATCAGAGTTGCACAAGGTGAAACATCCGCATGTTGGGGTTGTTCCATGTGAAAGAATTTGTGCATTCAATGCCTCTCTTAGGGTTGGACGGTGAGAGATTCTGAGTTGGTACCCTGTGGAGAGGACTATGGAGATGGTGGTGGAACTAGGTGTAGCTTAGCAGGAACTCCCAGGCACTAGGGATACCAGCAGTGTAGACTAGCATTGGGTTTTGGGTTGGACTACCTATCGTTTCCCAGGTATGTTGTTGGCTACAACCTGCATGGTACAGTTGACATAGCAGTTGAGCGTGAACATTCGCTAAGGGAGTCTTGATCAACACCATTAGCCAACCGGTTTATGGACAGACTCTTTTGGTTGTCTTGGTATGATGTCTGTACATGGGATCACAGGGTGGTCATCATACTCTAGCATGAGTTTTCAAAGGAGATGGCATTGGCAGGCCACCGGATGGTGCCTTGTATGGAGCTGGTGACTCTTCACTTTTTTGTTGGGCACAGAGGACGCAGAGGAGCAGCGCAGTGGTAGCATCACTGCTGACACATAGGAAGACTCACTTCTCGGATCCCTCAGCGAGGATTCAGAGTGAAGATCCATTCATCAATGGGTATAGTGCTGCGATGGTGGAGGTGATGATAGCAATCAGCTGTGGGCCGACAAGTAGAGAAACAAATCTAGGTCATCACATCTAGGGATGTGTGGTAGCATCTAGTATTGAGCAGTGGATTACAAGCGGACATGGAGATGCATGGTGGTGTACTGTAGTGTGTTGGATCGCGTTGTCGAGTAGGAGTGCCTAACATCACATTAAGTACACGCTGGGAGTGGCTGGTGCCTTAACGCAGACAGGACGCTGGGCGATACAGGATGGTATAGCCTTAGCCGGGGGTATGCAGTGGTGTACAAGGATAGGTTGCAGCTTACAGTAGCATGGCGAAGAGTAAAACGATACTTGGTGGTATGCGGCGACACACGAGGTAGCACAACCGACTCTTGGAGTGTTGCCCCCAAGGAGACTTATGGATCCTTGGCATTGGGTGTACCATTGGATGCAGGTCACCTAGGATCAATGAGGACATTGTTGAGCATCTAGGGACACCGTGTTTAGCAAAGACAGGGCTTCGAGGGAGCTATCAGCAGATTTGAGGCGGAGAGAGTGTCGTCCATAGGATCACTCTTAAGCATTTTGGCAGACTTTTGATCATACCCTTTGGGACACACCTACCCATCGTCCTCCAATGTTGTTTACAATCCCAGATTGTTTGTTGTTTCCCCTTGACACTCCATTCAGGCAGCAAGGCATGGGAGGCTCACCCTAGACAGTTGGATGAGACACCGCGTGTCATGAGCCAGGAGGAGACTCTCCAATTGAGACCCTTGGTAGGTGCATGATGTATGCAGAGGGTGTTCTCTAGGAAAGTATGCCAAAGCAACATTTCCTAGAAGTAAAAATAGGGCCAAGTGTGTACTAGGATTGATACACTCAGATATCTGCAGACTAATTTCCACAAAAGCTCTTAGTGGTGTCAAAGTCTTCGTCACCTTCATCAATGACCATTCTAGGAAGACTTGGATCTATTTTCTGAAAACCAAGGATGAGGTTTTCTATCAATTCAAAGAGTCAAGGCTCTAGTGGAGAATCTGACAGGAAAGAAAATAAAAGTCTTGCGCTCAGACAATGGTGGAGAGTATGTCGACAAGGACTTCACCGATTTTTGTACTAGGGAGGGCATCAGAAGGGAGTGGAGAACTCGTTACAATCCAGAGTAGAATGGAGTAGCAGAAAGAAAGAACAGGATTATTGTGGAAGCAGCTAGGGCTATGATGTATGATCAGGATATGCCAAAATTCCTATGGGCAGAAGCATGCAACACGGCAGTGTATGTCCAAAACATAACTCCTCATAGGGCATTGGGCAAGGTTACTCCAGAGCAGGTCTTCACCGGGAAGACACCTGATGTTAGTCATTTTAGGATTTGGGGAGTTTATCATATTGCCGTATACCCGAGGAGAAGAGGAAGAAGTTAGATCAGACTACAGAGAAAGGATATCTTATGGGATATAGTGAGAATGCTAAGGCATATCGAATCTATCTTACAGGGAGAAGGAAGGTAGTATTTCTGTGAGATGTGAAGTTCATGGAAGATAGGGCCTTCAGAAAATCTCAACAAATGCCTTCCGAGGAGCAGTCAAAAGATGAGTTGTTGGTCAAACCTCTTCAACAACTGTAAGCCAGTACTAAGAATTCTCTTCCAGAACAGGAGGAATCACAAGAAGAGGAAGAGCTAACAGATGCACCTACTACTAGAGGAAGAACGAGCAGAGAACTCCGACAGATTCTACAGGATGCAGAAGATTTCATTGGTGAACCCAAAAATAGTAAAAGGGAGCGAAGACAGCCAGATAGATATCAGGCCTTAATAGCTCAGGTTGAGGAACCTTCCAGTTTTCAGGAGGTTGCTCAACATCAAGTTTGGATGGATGCGATGGTGGAGGAATACAACTCTATAATGGTGAATGATGTCTGGAAAGTAGTGCCTAGGCCTCAGGATAGATCAGTGGTAGGTTCGAGATGACAAGATCAAATACGCTGCAAATGACAGTGTGGAAAAATACAAAGGCAGGTTTGTGGCTAAGGGGTATGCTCGAAAGGAAGGAATAGACTACGAAAAGACCTTCGTCCCAGTACTCAGGTATGCATCTATTAGAACCGTGATATCTCTTGCAGCACAGATAGGGTGGGAGATTCATCAGATGGATGTCAAAATGACATTCTTGAACGGGGTGATAGAAGAGGAAGTTTACATAGAACAACAAGAAGGCTTTGAGACACATGAGAAGAAATCTCATGTATGTAGATTGAAGAAAGCCTTATATGGGCTCAAACATGCACCTAGAGCATGGTATGGTCGAATCGATGGCTGCCATAGAAGAGATTAACAATTTGAAAAACGAGAAATGAGGAACTTAAGATGAAAGTGCAAGTTGGTGACCAGGGCAAGACAAGGAAGGAAATTGACCTTGTCAAGCTTCAAATATAAGAAAGAGATGAGGAGCTCACCAAGATTAAGGAAGAATTTCATCAAAACAAGAGAAAGCATCATGAAGGAGTCATATCCATGACAAATCAATTGGATAAGGCAAAGAAACGGGAAGATACTTTGTCAATCCTCCTTGAACAAAGGCACAAGAGTTTGAACAAACTTGAAGCAAAGATTGGTCTATACAAGGAAGAGGTCTCCTCCCTTAAATCACAACTAGAAGAAGAAAGGAAACAAGCACATGGAGCTGAGAAGGCAACGGAAGCATTGGCATTCATAGAAGAACAAGATGATAAAATAGAAAAGGAGAGAAACATCATGACATGCCAACTACAAGAGAAGGATGATGACATCATCAAATTAAGAGCAGAAATCATCTCACTTAAGGCCCAATCATGTGAAGCAACCAAGATGATGGAAGAAATGAAGAAGCAACTAGTTACGAAAGATGAAGATTGTGAAAAGTGAAAAGGAGAAACTTTCTTTCTTAAAAAGGAAGTAGACTTGCTGAATAAGAACTTGAAAAGCTCTCAAACCCTAGATGACATCCTAAGTCATCAAAGGTCTCCCCTTGATAAATCAAGCCTTGGCTATGCAGGTGAATCCTCAAGCAAGTACGAAAACGCTTCAAACAACAAAGATGTAAGGAAGCCAAGAAGAAATGTTGATGCTCCCAGCAAAGACAAGAGTCAAGCTGACATTGGAAAAAATCCTACTCCAAGAAGAAATGCATATGGTGTCAAGGATGCAAGAAGCGATGGTTATCATCAAAGGATCCCAAGGCAAAAAGAATTTAGAAGTACGTCAAGGATACTTTCTTCTCCCAGGTACCAAAGTATATTTCTTGGTTATTGCTATTTTTGTACAAACTTTGGGCACATGGCAAAAGATTGCAGGGCATATAACAAAGATAAATATAATGGTCCCCGTCAATCTCCAAGAAGCAATTTTGCAAGAAGAAGTCATGAATTCTTATTCATGAACAACATAGAGTGCTTCAAGTGTCATAACACTGGACATATGGCACGTGATTGTAACGTGACTTGGGCACCTACTCAAGGTAGAACTATGCCAAAGAATAAAGTTACACTAATATGGAGAAAGAAGCAGATTCATTCCGAAAATCTCTTGAACTCTCTAGCCAACAACACATGTTGTTGACCTGATCCTTCATAATCTAATTATTTGATGGGGAGACTCTGTCAGAAGGAAGACCATGCATACAATTACGGGGAGCTTATGATGATTAGGCATTCTTGTAGAAGCTATTCGTGAATGGGCCCTATGAAATCCTTGATGAGCCACATGGAGAATCATCCTTTGATAGATCGTCTTTTGGGAGAACTTCCATTGAAGAACATGAGCCCTTATTCATCCATGAACTATTATTGAAGATCTCTTCCACTTGATCACTAAGCAGGGAATCTTTCATGAGCTAGAGGAGGTCGTGCAGACAGGGGTAGTTGGTTCACCACATGAAGAAGTGCAAACATATCATGGACCACATTGCCAGAAAGAAGAACACCATGACAGGGGGATTTCTTGGGCACCCCGTTCACCATTGATGTCAAAGGGGGAGAGAATGTTGGAAGGGCAAGAATATTGCCATCAATGACAAAGGGGGAGATTGTTAATCTAGGTTGTCATTGATGTCAATATGGCATTGACTGAGGTGTCAATACTCTTGAGAAGCCTGGTTCCAGATGATGATGTCTTTCCCTAAGAAGTTGCCAATTGTTTGATTGGTGATCTAGTCCCTAGGTACAAGCCCTTGATGTGAAGAACTACACTTAATGAAGCCATACTTGGGATGATGTTATACTCTTATATATCCACACTTAATTATGGTGCTTGATGAGGGTTGGGAGACTAAGTGATGACGTGTCTGATGATTGAAAGAGACTTTCCTAATGATACTGCCTACAACATATCACTGCACCATTATATGATGACATGAGATGATACACTCATTATTGCATACACTCATGATGACATAAATGCAACACTCCTACATGATGACACACTCATACATTGATGCATAAAATTTAAGGAGAGTCACAAAGAAAAATAATTTTTGCCAACTTAGAGGCATCTTTTCTCAATGGGACCTAGACCATCTTAAAGAATATTTTTTCCTCTTTCCAATGAACCCTTATTTGCCCCGAAACTCCCAGCGGGTGATGAAATAATGAATTTTTAAGGTAGAAAATATGAAATTGCAGGCTAGCCGACCTATACCTGTCATTCATGTCGGCATCCCTCCATAAGACACGTCCATTCATCTTAAACGCCAAACCAGTATTAATATGAGTTCGGACTCCTCATTTTAACCATCAGATTTCGGTGATCAATTCAGAGAAGAACCACAGAAGGAAAAAAAAAGCCGAGTAGGACAGAAAAGGTATAGAAGTTGTAAAGATGACAAAGGAGAATAAAAGGGAGAGATCAAGGGTTAAAGGAGGAGTATTTTTCTAATGTTTGTAAGCAGAACGAGATCTCTGATTAAGAAAGTCTTCTGGGCATATTTTTGTGATATCTAGAGTCAAATTTGTGGAGAAACAAAGGCCTGTTTTGAGGCCCTATCCAAATCTGATAGAGGCCTAATTCGGCCTTCTTGTGGCCTCCATCTAAAGACAATTCACACTCTGTCTGAAGCCCATCTATGTGAATTTCATGAGCAGTCAAGTGTGAAAATCTGACTGCATTGACTGCAGACCTGAAACATTTAATTGCTGGAACAGACTTGGTCCTGAAGCTTCTATTTGGCCTGTTTGAAGCAGGCCTTATCACTCTTAAAGATCAGACTTTAATTAGAGGACCTTCTGGAAGCTACAACCAATTTTTTTGTATATTCTTTGAAGCATTACTGAGCATTGTTTTAGAACAGACTTATGCAGACTTTGGAGTAGCTGTTGACCCTTGTGCATAAATGTTTTGAAGCAGACTTTCTTGACCAGAACTTTGATCTAATTCTTCTTGTTGAGCTAATATAGAGCGGGCATCCTTGTCTCCACCTGGAGCACTATTGGAGACAGCCTTATTAGAGTAACTTTTGAAAGTTGTTTGGAAGCCCAGGTTATAGGAGCAGTTTTGGGACAAACTAAAGGAAACCTTGAAGAATACTTGAAGTGGACAAATCTTGTTGTTGGATAAGAACCTTGAAGAAATTTGGAACCTTGATTAAAGGAGCAGGCGTTTGATGCCCTCATGAAGTAACCTTGAAGAAGTTGCTTGGGTATGATGAAGAGAAGTGGTGACCCTTCTATATGATAAGGTTGTCATTGATGATGTAGCGAGAAGACTACAGTGAAGCTAAAGATTGACAGGGCTCGGTGAAGAAGACCTTGGAGCCGTGAAGTACAACCAAACATACCTTGACAAAGTGAAGCTATAGGGTTGGAGCCCTTGGAGTTGGTGCTCCTAAATTCAAGGTTGGTGCCTGGATAAGATAGGGTTGGAGCCCTAGAGAACTAGAGTCCTCAAGAAACCAGGTCGGAGCCTGTACCAGAGAAGGGTTGGTGCTCTAGGGGTTGGAACCTCTAATTGCAAGGTTGGTGCCTTGAGAAGGTGCCCTAGAGGTCGAAGCCTCACAAAAGTCAAAGTTGGTGCTTGGCAATAGGTTGGAGCCTGGGAAATTGAAGATTGGTATCTTCATCTAGGATTGGAGCCCTATATACATTGTACTTGATTTATTGTGAAAAAGAAATTAATAAAAGCATTTATTCTTATTGTTCATTTTGTGTTCTAAATATAAGTGATATAACTGGTAAAAGTAACAATTGAAAAGAAATACTAATTCACTCCCCCCTTAGTGTTTCCAACAATTGGTATCAGATCCAGTACCTTCACTCAAACCCTAACAGCTTGAAGGTTGATCATTAGAACACAAATGGCGAAGCCAAGGAAGAAAGTCTCCAATCCTCCTAAAGATGTGTCTATCTCAACCACCGAAATTGAAATCAATCAATTTGTGAAGGCTCCATTTTTCAATGGATATATGGGAGGCAAGAATGAGGAATTTCTTAAAGACTCGAGGCATTGAAGTCTAGAAATCGGTGATTGTTGATAGCATGATGGATGGAGAATTCAAGGAGTACAATGCACAAGCGATGAAGGCTATCTTGAATGGGCTACCTGATTCTATGAAGGCCAATTTTGAAAAATGTTCATCAGCAAAAGGCATATGGGATAAACTTCATGATCTTCACTCAAAAGGAGCATTGACAATGATCTCTAGTCAAGAAAATGATCTAGATCCCATCAAGGAAGCTGAAGATAAGAGTGATAACACCAAGGCTAAAGAAGACCTAGAAGATGAAGAGAATGAAGAAGATTTTGAAGATCTCCTCACTAAACTTATGGCTGCCATAGAAGAGATTAACAATTTGAAAAACGAAAATGAGGAACTTAAGAAGAAAGCGCAAGTTGGTGACCAGGGAAAGACAAGGAAGGAAATTTACCTTGTCAAGCTTCAAGTACAAGAAAGAGATGAGGAGCTCACCAAGATTAAGGAAGAATTTCATCAAAAAAAAAGAAAGCATCATGAAGAAGTCATATCCATGACAAATCAATTGGATAAGGCAAAGAAACGGGAAGATACCTTGTCAAGCCACCTTGAACAAAGGCACAAGAGCTTGAACAAACTTGAAGGAGAGATTGGTAGATACAAGGAAGAGGTCTCCTCCCTTAAATTACAACTAGAAGAAGAAAGGAAACAAGCACAAGGAGCTGAGAAGGCAACGAAAGCATTGGCATTCATAGAAGGAAAAGTTGATAAATAGAAAGGGAGAGAAACACCATGACATGCCAACTACAAGAGAAGGATGATGACATCATCAAATTAAGAGTAGAAATCATCTCACTTAAGGCTCAATCATGTGAAGCAACCAAGATGATTGAAGAAATGAAGAAGCAACTAGTTATGAAAGATGATGATTGTGAAAATTTAAAAGGAGAAACTATCTTTCTTAAAAGGGAAGTTGACTTGCTGAAAAAGAACTTGAAAATCTCTCAAACCCTAGATGACATCCTAAGTCATCAAAGGTCTCCCCTTGATAAATCAGGCCTTGGCTATGCAGGTGAATCCTCAAGCAAGTACGAAAATGCTTCAAACAAAAAAGATGTAAGGAAGCTAGGAAGAAATGTTGATGCTCCCAGCAAAGACAAGAGTCAAGCTGACATTGGAAGAAATACTACTCCAAGAAGAAATGCAGATGGTGTCAAGGATGCAAGAAGCAATGGTTATCATCAAAGGATCCCAAGGAAAAAAGACTTCAGAAGTACATCAAGGATACCTTCTTCTCCCAGGTACCAAAGTATATTTCTTGGTTATTTCTATTTTTGTACAAACTTTGGGCACATGGCAAAAGATTGTAGGGCATATCACAAAGATAAATATAATGGTCCTCGTCAATCTCCAAGAAGCAATTTTGCAAGAAGTCATGAATTCTTATTCATGAACAACATAGAGTGCTTCAAGTGTCATAACATTGGACATATGGCACGCGATTGTAAATTGACTTGAGCACCTACTCAAGGTAGAACTATGCCAGAGAAGAAAGTTACACTAATATGGAGAAAGAAGCAGATTCACTCCGAAAATCTCTTGAACTCTCCAGCAAACAACACATGTTGTTGACTCGATCCTTGATAATCTAAGTATTTGATGGGGAGACTCTGTCAGAAAGAAGACCATGCATATAATTAGGGGGAGCTTATGATGGTTAGGCATTCTTGCAGAAGCTATCCGTGAATGGGCCCTATGAAATCCTTGATGAGCCACATGGACAATCATCCTTTGATAGATCGTCTCTTGGGAGAAATTCCATTGAAGAACATGAGCCCTTATTCATCCATGAACTATTATTGAAGATCTCTTCCACTTGATCACTAAGCAGGTAAACTTTCATGAGCTAGAGGAGGTCGTGCAGACAAGGGGAGTTGGTTCACCACATGAAGAAATGCAAACATATCGTGGACCACATTGCCAGAAAGAAGAACACCATGATAGGGGGAGTTCTTGGGCACCCCGTTTGCCATTGATGTCAAAGGGGGAAAGAATGTTGGAAGGGCAAGAATATTGCCATCAATGACAAAGGGGGAGATTGTTAATCTAGGTTGCCATTGATGTCAATATGGCATTGGCTGAGGCGTCAATACTCTTGATAACCCTGGTTCTAGATTATGATGTCTTGCCCTAAGAAGTTGCCAAGTGTCTGATTGGTGATCTAGTCCCTAGGTACAAGCCTTTGATGTGAATAACTACACTTAATGAAGCCATACTTGTGATGATGTTATACTCTTATATGTCCACACTTAATGATGGTGCTTGATGAGGGTTGGAAGACTAAGTGATGACGTGTCTGATGATTGAAAGAGACTTTCCTAATGATACTGCCTACAACATATTTCTGCACCATTATATGATTACATGAGATGATACACTCATTATTGCATACACTCATGATGACATAAATGCAACACTCCTACATGATGACACACTCATACATTGATAACAATGAAGAACCCACTGTCCCAAATATTACTCATGCCGTCCTAAACTTTTTATGCATAAAATTTAAGGACAGTCACAAAGAACATTAATTTTTGCCAACTTAGAGGCATTTTT
>APFE031423834.1:94401-113269 GCA_000404065.3 Pinus taeda | reverse complement strand
TATATATATAACATCAATTCAAATTGTTAAAATATTCATGCTTGTCATTCCATCATTATTAGTCTTACAATTACCAAAACTAGGGTTTAAAAAATGTGGTATAATACGAGACGGTTTGTGTGTTTCCAATCTATTGAATCATGAAAGAAATATAAGAAAGCATTAGTGCTCACGAATCACATAAAAGTGTAGAATCCAAGATGGCCTAAAATTCAAAGTCGTCAAAGTTCACTGGAAATAATTTCAACTCAAAGAGCTCGATGACACAATTCCAACATAACTTGAATCGTGTCAATCCAAGTCCACATGAGAAGTTATCGAACTTTGAATTTTTGCAACAATAGGTAAAAAGTAAACCCTACCATGACACGTGACAACCACTCAAGGTGACATGTGGCACGACCTGTGGATGACACATGGTAATGATTGAAGCTGATGTGGAAAATATTAACTAGTGACACATGGTAATACTTAGTATCAACACATGGGATTATGTGGTTGGTTGATTAGATGGTTGACAAGAAAAGAGGTGGACCAATCTGGTGATGGCACGTGACCCAACTAGAGGGTGCCACGTAGCACCACTAAATGAGAAAATATGGATTATCTTAATAGATGGGCATCTCAGGATTTGAATCTGCAACCATCGGCGTATCAATCGGGTGTTCCACCAATAGACTATGACATGAATTAGGATTGAAAATAGATCATACCATATTTAATGTTTTCATTGTCACCAATTACTAAAAAAATAGGAGGTCGCGATCATGGCCCTTTTAGAGAATTTTGAAAGGAGAGTTTTTGTGAGTGGTTCTTAGAGTATTTTTGTAAAGCTACATAGTAAAGAGAAAGTTATAGTAAAGAGAAAGTTGTGGAGATGGTGGAATTGATGCAATTGGAGTTATTTGCATCATAGTTAAAGAGACCAATCCATTGGAAATGGGCCTGGAAACGTAACCCACATTGGGTGAACTCTGTTATCAATTTTGTTTGTGTTATTTTATGTTATTTGCAATTTTGTATTTATATTATCGTATTTTTAATAGATTTTTGTCAAGCTTGGCATTTCACATTCTATTCAAGCCCAATAAATCATAGTCTCACAATAAAATATCCTTATCACAAGTTTCCTTTTAAAATTATATATATATATCTTATATATAATATATATATATATATATATTATATATATATATATAATATATGATAATATATATAACTATATAATATAATCTATTTTTCTAAAAATAAAAATATGAAAGTACTATAATAATGAATATACATGTTTGGCTAGCTTTAATTATCTCATCGTGCTCATTAGGTTATTAGGTTAGCTCATATTACAACCCAAGATCAAAGAAATGTAAAAAATTATTTCCTCTCACTCACAAATAAAATATTTCGATATTCATATGAAGTAACATAATTTTATTAAAAAAATAAAGAGATACAGTAATTAAAAATAAAAATAAAAATCTTATATTTTTCTCTTTTGAGTGTAAATGTATAATTGCTTTTATTTTAGAAAATATTTTTTAATATGGATTCTTAAATAATTATTTTTATGTACGTCAATTGATTTATATTCGATTTCATATATATAGAAAGAGAATGTGTGTATACATACAGAGAGAATAATAAATGCAGATGTGTAATTCATAAAATATAGTTTATAAATAAAATATATTATTGTTAATGTTAAATAAAAACTTTCAATGTCAACAATGTATATATTTATATAGTTAAACAAAAATGTATGAATATGTTGTATAAGGTAATTGAAAAAATAATTCTTATCGTTAAAACATTTCAAATAATCTCACTATTTTACATTTTAGCCCTTCTTTTTTGTTTATTCTTTTTCTTTTTGTAATTCAGGAAATATTCGTTGGAATTTCAAGTTTAAACTATGTAGAATACAAATTTAAGTGCCAAGCGGATTTTTAACACGTCAAATACATTTATACATTCAAAAATGCAATTTAAACAATAGAATTTTTCACATGGTGTGTGTGTGTAGAGAGAGGGTGAGAGCGAGAGAGAAGGGGATTTTCAAGGCATTAAATACATCTATATATTCAAGAATGCAATTTAAAAAATGAAAATTTTCATGTTGTGTGTGTTTGTAGAGAGAGAGAGAGCAATAAACACCAAGAGGGATCTCTAGAGATACAACATTTTTTTAAGTTTCACACTATAAAAGTGGTTTGCACCTCAAAATATTTGATCCCTCTCAGTGTGTGCTAGATTTGTGGTTAAGATAGACATATATTGGTATGTATAAATTTACTGGAAGAAGTCAATTGAGTTTATATTGGGAAATGGGATAAATTATTATTATGATCCCCACAATAATAAAATTAGTGTTTTCAATATCAATTAAAAAACATAAAATTTTATTTTTTTTATTTTTTTTATTTTTTTTTGCAGAGAAAACAGCAAGTGGATCAGAACACATAATCTTTAGGACTCTACCAAATATATACAAACTCGTAACAGATACCTACCAAAAAAACATAGTACAAATCTGAATACGTAAAAGAAATAAAATTTTTTACAAATTTTTTATTATTTTTATTTACATAATTCATTATCTTTTAATATATCAACTATTACCTACTATAATTATTGAAAGAAGAGAGAGAGAGTACGTTTGCGTCGGAACTAATTTATTTTCATGTTTACATGTCTATTATTCACCCCATTATGGGGGGCAGGGTAACACAAGATTTGAACCCAAGGCTTCCGATTTGGTGAGACTTCATTTCCACCGCCACTGTCATTTGAGCTACCCCAAACAGAAAATACTTCATATAAATTAATTTGATTTAACCTAATAAATTTAATTTCAGTAATAATTTTATTATTTTTATCATATCGTATCATAATATCTCCAAAATCATAATTATTAAAAAAAATAACCATGATTTGTATGGCAAATTTAAAAGATGATTTCATCTTAGTAAATTGCAAAATATATATATATATATATAATCATTTTTAAAATGTTACGAGCAATAGAGAAATACATAAAATCCAATAACATGCTACACGCAAAATATGGGTAATGTCATATTATCTCTGTCGAACCATTATCATGTTACATGCATAACAAGAATAATATCCTGTTATCTCTAAAATCATTATTAATCACACATTTATTAAAATTCATTCAAAATTATAAATATGACGTGATTAGATAATAATAAGATAAATTGAATTTTTATTATTTTAACGTCAATAAGCAAAAATATAATACATTCACATACATATAGTATGTGCTATTATTTATAAAATCACTATCACTACAAACGTGATTAATTATATATTAGCTGAAATTCATAACCAGATGCAAATTTAATCTTATATTATTAATATTAATTAATTATATGAGTGGTTTTAAAGTGGCAAAAAAATTTAACAGGGCATTATTTAAATTAAATGTAAATTTTATATCACAAATTATAAACCTAAAAAAATAAACAAGTCTAACGGGTAGGATTGGTAGGATTGTTGTTTAGTACTTTTTTTAATGTAAAGAGTAAAATATAATTAACCATTAAAATTATTGATAGTAAAACTTATTCATATTAATTTTTTTTATTTTTCAAAACTATAAATTACAATGGTTTGTTATCTAAATATTTGTATATTTCATTTTATGTGTAACTCTAAAATTAATAGAGGAGTGAATGGGTTTTATTAATTAAAAAAAAATAAAAGTTTATAGTTAATTAATATAACTAACATCGGAGCCATTTAACATATTTTGAATTTCTTTTGGAACTAGTATGTGAAAATAAACGTAATTAGAAATTCTTCTAAAATTAAAACTGAAATAGAAAAAACAAGTAAAAAGAATTAACGCTAATGAAAAAACCAAAAAAGAAAAAATTGTTTTTTTACTGAAATTCTAATATTGCGAATAATTTGCATAAATGGTGGGGCTATCCAGGCATATGTTATGCAAAGTTAATGACACTGGCCAAAAAAAATAGATTTTTAATTTTTTTAAATATAATTTCTATATCACATGATTCTTAAAACACATAAAAATATCATCAATCATTATAAAAATAAAAATAAATTATTAAAAATTACATTTTTTAAAAAATTACTTTTAATTTCAAAAACTTTAATAAACTTTATATAATATGTTAAAAATTTCAAAACTAATTGAAAGGAAAAATTTGTTTACCAAAATAAAAAATAATATATCTTGCTTTTCGGGTATGTATAAAAAAATAATTTTTAAAATAAAAATAAAATAGCCTAGTTTCATCTTGACTCTAAATCTATGAAGTACCGAGAGAGATCAAATATCTCGTGGTGCAAACCTTTTTTTTGGGTGCAAAACTTGAGGAAATGTTTGCATCTCGAGAGATTTGATCCCTCTCGGTGCTTAATAGATCAAGAATTAAGATGGATATATGTTGGTTTGATATATATGAGCTTGGTAGTTAAGACAACCTACTTGAAGCTTTGTTGTTAGACTGCAAAATCTAATAAGTTCTTATGTTATACCATAAAAATTAATAAGAATAAATACCTCCATATTTGCAGGTGTTGAGGACATTAACGATCTTTAGTTTAATTAGATTTTTAATGTTATTATTCGATATCCTAAATAAAACTCAATAACAATTGTATCTAAATTAAGTTGCTATGAACATCTAAGAGACATTCCAGTTATTTTTCATGCAGAGGTTAAAACCAACAGTTGACACAGTCTAAATTGGGCAACTCCAATAAATTTTAATTCAAAAAAAAACAAATATAAACAAAATGTTGGACTACATGTGCCAGGTTTTATTTTTCTCATGATCATCTTTCTCTTCAATCAAGAGTTTCAAACATTAAAAATAAAATGAATAATATATAAAAGAACTTGGAAAAATATAATCTTTGAAGGTTATGTAACAAAGTGAGCAAGGTTGTTTTTCCCAAGTTTTACCTGGAAGACATGCATCCACAGAGCTATAAAGTCTTCGTGTAGTGTGTCTTTATTTAGTGGCTTTGCCAAATCGGATATGAAAATTGTTAAGGGTTACCATATTTGTTATGGAGATTAGGATTTATTTTAATCTAGCTAAAAGATTAAATTGTAATGAATGTCTCACATTAGTAAATAATACCTTTAAATAAGCTACATTAGAGAAGAATATCATGGGCAAAACCATAGGTTGTGAAAACCTGTAACCCAAAAACCTTCATCCATAAATTTATTATTTTATCTCAATTTTATTTTAATTAATTATCTTATTTTATTTTATTATTTTTTTAAATTTGTATTTAAATTTTACTTATCATAATGCAGCCTTTTGTGATTCATGATTTATACAAATGATTTCTAGAGAAATCAACATATCAAATTTTATGGTCGACTTGTTTGAATCACTATTGTGGTTCATCATTTTTTTTTTATATAATTTTACCATTAAAAAAGAATACTAGGGGAAAATCATGAAGTTGATGAAAACCTCGAGCCCAAAACCTCCATCCATAAATTTACTATTATATCCAGTTTTATTAAATTTATTAATTTTTTTTTTTTTAATATGTAATTTGACCATTAGAGAATAATACTATACGGTTGTGGAAAACTTAGAGCCCAATTTTTTTTTGCAAAATTTACTATTCTATCTCAAATTTATTTTAATTATTAATTATTTTTGTATTTTTTGTATTTTTTTTTTCTTATGTAACTTGACCAAGTAAAAATGTTTACATAACAAACGTATACTTTCTGTATTCAAGCTTCTATGATTCATAATGAATTAAACAAAGTCTTTCGGTAGAAATCACATGAGAGAACTTTTTGGTCAACGTGTTTCAAACCAACAAGTGTGGTTCATTATCAGGACTAGATGAGCCCAACATTTAAAAAAATTCACATATTTAACTCATATACATCTAACCCTTACATGTTTATCCCATACTAGGTTGTACACATCTAACCTATACTAAGTTGTACAACACCACTTGATGCAAAAATAATATTCTAAAATATTTTTTTAATTTTAAATTTATGGTCACAAGTAATTATCAATTTATGATCTACCATGATACATTACAACTACAACTAGAATAAAAATTTCAAATCCAAAACATCCATCAAATTTTACAATTTTTACAAATTCTATCTTTCATTTTAATATTTTAACAAAAATAAATTACCGACCATAAAAATAGTAAAAATATTAAATATACAAATTACCCCAATTAACTATGTGCCAAATTTAGGTATCAAATTCCATCCATAGAGATCATTTACCCCTCCATAGAGATCATTTACCCGTATAGGGGATGGGACTTTTATGACTCCTTTAATCGAACCTACTTTCAAAGAACAAGGCATGCCGGGTCGGACACTTGTATGACAAAAGCACGAATGTGACAGCTGGTTACGCAAGTCACCACACCACCATTATTTATCATAATCTGCAAATAGAGACTTAGTAGAAGATTAAATGAAACAACAATCTACCCCACCATGTTTTTCTATCCTTTGCAGTCTGGTATTAACATTTGAGTGTGAGATTTCTCAACTCTCGTACTAATATGTTTAAACATAGTAGGGTAGTCTTAAATTTAAAAAAAAATAAAATATTCGTCAATATATCCATTAAATGAGAAAAAGATAGTGATGTATGTACATCACCTATAATTATTTTACAAAACCATTGAATTTGGTTAAATCATATTTAAAAATTATTATTATTTGAAATGTATTAATAAATTTAAGTTTTGAAAAGAAATTGAAACATTTAATTTTTCCAAATATAACCACTCAAATTTATTATTATGACTGTTCAAATTTATTATTTTAGCAATTTTAATTAGATTCTAAATAAAACTCTTAAAAAAATATACTTTCATTATTAGGTAGAAACATGAAATATTTAAATTAAGTTTTTTATTATATAGAAGATTTGTATTTTGTATGACATTTTTCTAGATATTTTACTCATTATTAAGGGTTAAAAGTAAAATTATTATTATGATTTTTAGTCTTTCATGATGGTGGAGTGTCCAACCAGATTAAAAATCTTTTACATAGTTTCATCTAAAAATTATCCACAAAATAAATATTGTAAAAATGTACACTCTATTAGAACAACTAATGCTAATATATGTTTGAAATAGGTTGAAATAAATATCTATCAAAACATTTAAACTTCATACTTATATGTGAATATTAATTTTTCTACTATTATGTTTATAATATTTGGGGTATTTAAAGAAAATGGCATGAGAATTCTCTCTAGTTTAATTACGTCAACAAGGGTCCATTTAATGAATGTTGAATATTAATATATCTTTTAATTTCAATCTTATTGAAAGATGTTAGCATATTCTTGTCGTCTTTGTACCCCCTATTGAATGTTGGGAGTTTATTTTTTCTTTTAATCCAAGTCTTTATCTTAAGTTGGTAAATGAAATATGTTGGCGTATTTTGGTTCTCCTCTACATCAATGAATGGAATTAAAATATTATTGAATGTTGAGAGACTATTCTCTCTTTTAATTCATGTCTTTATCATACATTGGTAAATGAAAGATGTTGGCATATTTTGGTTGTCTCCTAGGTGACATCAATGGATGGAATTTCAAATATTATTTTGTTGTGTCCTCTATATCAATGGATGGAATTTCAAATATTATTGGATTTTGGGAGATTATTCTCTCTTTTAATTCAAGTCTTTATCTGACGTTGGTAATTGAAAGATATTTGCATACTTTGGTTGTTCTTCTACATCAGTTGATGGAATTTCAATATCACATTTACCTAATGCAATAATGACATTGTCATGCAAATTATCAAATAACGAATGACATCGTGCTATTTACATTTTCACCTAATATAATATGAATTTATCATGCAATTTATCAAATAAAAAATGGCATCATGTAAATACACGGGTTTATAAAACTAATAGTTTATAAAATGAATGGTTGTGATAGAGCGATTAATTTTAAAAGTGGGAAAATGATGTCTCCTTATATCAATCACATTTATGAGTTATCAATTTTTTTTTTCCTTTCAGTTGTGCTAGAGAAATTAATATTAAAAGGGGAAAAATAACAAGGAACGCCACTGTAATACCCTTTTGTGAAATGTAAATATTTGATTTACTTTTACAAAAGAAATTTGGTGAAATGTAAATATTTGATTTACTTTTACAAAAGAAATTTGGCAGACTACTTGACTTCCTAACAAGGATAAATAATAAACATTTGAACATGAATGTTTATTTGTTAATTTTTATTAATTGAAATTACTTATGCTTACCAAAAAATTACTAAGGGAAAAGATATTAAGTGAGGTATTTACTTCCATACATTTATGAGACAATTACTCCTCTCCCTAAAGATAAATTATCTCTATTAGGGATAAGGGAACCAAGAGGGTGAGACACAAAAAGCCTGAGACAACCTAGAGACTTGGAACTTGATTGGAGGAGGTGCAAGAGAGGAAATGAAATTGATTCCTTAGATAGAACATTGTTGAGGAGGGGCAGGACACTACCAAGATAAGCGGTTCTTGAGTTGGTTGGCTAGTGGAACACTCTGCCAGCACTGTAAGGTCTATGATAAACCTAGAAAGACTTAGTGTGGTCAGAAAGTTCTAGGTAGACCTGTTGCAACCCCTTTATAAAGAACTTCTTTAGAAGTAAGATGGTTTGGGGGGAGTACTGGTAAAGGTTACCTAAACTCATTGGTTTGGTGAAGAAAAATTTTCTCCTTAGTAATTTTGTGGTAGCATGACTGTTTGAACAGATAAGTTGTTCTTCCATTTTGTTATTTGTTTGATGAATGCAAGCAATTTTGTATCTATTGTAATTTTTCTTATGAAAGATAAAAATCTATTATGAGCGGTTTTTAGTCCTAAGTAGATATTTGTTTAGCATTGTCTAATTATATATTAAAAAGAATAAGAAGTTATGGGCTAGGTTATCCCAAGGTGAAAAAAACCTCATCTAGTTAGCCTAGAATAGTCTAGAACCCAATGGTAGAATCTTGGGGTAGGGTGGCAGGTTCTAGAGTTGGAACCCACCAAAACTTCTAGATTTAATAAGTTGAAGTAACAACATCAAAAAATAATTGTAACTCATGACAATTAGTCAAAGAAGCACAAGTAATAATCCAAAAGTCCATAAAATTACCAAGAACCACATGGATGCATAAATGGACCTAAGAATTCTTTCCAATATTTTAAAATTATTGACTTTCTTTTCAAACTAATCCTAGAAAATAGGAGAATGGAAATGTATGTCCTGAAGGGAAATAAGTTACAAAATATTATTGAAGATTAAAATAAACAATACCATGGTAAGCATGAGTCTATTATAGGTCTATCTAAACAAAAACAAGATATTGCCTTTGAAATAATTCAAAAATAACATTTAGGGATCAACATCATGTCAATGTATAAGTAACTAACTGGTATTTCATAAATAATTACATATTACAAAGTTAACAAAGAAACAACACTATCTACAATGAGCTCGAACCCAAAATCAAAATATTTAAAACAATCTTGATAAGAGGGTCAAAGCCTTGAACTCTTAGAATAAGCTGGTGCAAAGACCGATAATCAAACCATAGTGCAACTTAAAACATCTATGGAGAAAACCTAGTCAACTTTCTAGGAACCCTTACACGGTCTAGTTTTGGAAACAATCTAGAATCAGAAGAGAAGGATGTTGAAAATAGCAACAAGAAATGTTAAAAATAGAATCTAGAAATTCCAATTTAATTTGTCCTTGAATTAAATTGTGAGTTAAAATTATAATTCTTTTCTCATAGCAACTTGTAATAGTTAACTTAGTTAAGCTGCCTTAGTTAACTTAAGAATTTCGAGTTGGAAGTCTTTTGGAAGTCATGTATATGTTCTCCCTAAATTTTAGGGGTCCATAATGAGTTTATTTAGGAGTTGTAATTAGATAACTTAGGTTACTGGGTTATGGTCAGTTTAAATTAGTTCTAACTATTTATCGAACTAATAGAGGATTAGCAGTCAATTGTTGCACTAGTGCATCCACAAGTGTTACTCCAATTAAGTGGAGATTCCCTCATCAAAAACTCATGCATATCAGAGAAAGACCCAGTTGAGACTAGAGTGCAAGGACAATGTACTATCAGTTGTATGATTTATTGAGTTGTAGATATCATGCATGCAATCATAGAAGGACCAAAGTGTAGTGATCGATGAGGAAATTCCATTTAAATATGGGTTAATCCTCTGAGGAATTGTGCAAAGAATTAGAAGCTTGGAGCCTTGGAAATTTGGCTAAGTATTGGCCAAAGGAAGTCATCAAGCGAAGGATAGTAAATGCATGTGCAGGTTAATCTCAAGGTTGAGCAGATCATATTGTATTCATCCAAATTCTTTGACCAAGGGTGCAAGGAATTAGGGGCTTGGAGAGAAGCAAAAAGGGCTAGAGATTGGTGTGAGCTTGCTTATGAGCAGGGAGATTGATCACACTGAGTGTTGGGATTATTCTTGTGAGAACAAGAATTGTATTATCATATTGGATTTATGATTTAATGCAATATAGATAGTGGGGGTTTTCAGTTGAGGCTTTCCCCAGATACTTACTATGTTATGTGCCATTGATTTATCTTCTTCTTGTTCAGATTGTTTTCATCAATCTATTGGCTACCGTTGGTTGAAAGTAGAAGTATATTATTGGATTTTATTTTAGTACATTGCATGATCTTGTGAATCTACAAGAAATTCTACATGGTATCAGAGTTAGATTTGGAGAAATTTTCTACATGGTATCAGAGCCAGATATTTTTGGGCCGCGAATTTGCAGAGAACATCTGAAATTTTTTGTGCAACATTTTCAGAAAAAAATAGTAGATTTGAATTCCTTGTGAAAAAATACCCAAATTCAAAAAAAAATCAGCTGAATCAGAGCTTAGATGAGGGAGATATCATTCATTCAAACTCAGCTCTTTTTCTAGCAAATTTCATTACTGCGGGACATATGAAACATATTGGTGTGCTAGCCAAGAACTTGTATGGGATTGAGGTACAAGATGCATGCAAAGCCTTAAGGAGCAAGGAAAAGGTTAGAGACTTGGTGGTTGAGAGGGAGAGTAAATTACTTCTCAATATGCAACTGTAGAAGAAGCCTCAGAAGTAGCTTCAGGAAGTTGTGGAGCAGTCACAACTAGAGAAGTTGAGAGAAGACTGAGTGAAGGCATCCACTCATGTAGAGACCTCCAATAGGGGGGAATTCCGAGATAAGTGAGTTGAGGGATCACATGCAGCAATACCTACAGGTGTGAGGTGGGGTGATGTGAAGGGATATTCCCAAGAGGGCTTAAATTGGGCAGAGTCCATTGAGAGGTTTTAGATCATGGATCATACCTTGTTATGGAAGCCCAAAGTACATAGTAGAGGGAGGAATCAGTGGGATTGATGCAGTCATATATCAGAGTGACAAAGTCTAGAGAAGTCATATATTGAAGAGTGCAGAGAAGGGTTGACAATAGTGAAGAAAGGCAGAGTGAACAGAAGCACGGAGTTTTCAGTCGACAGAGCTAATAACAGTTAGAGACTTTGATGACAAATGCATCATACTCATTCAAGTTGGATGTTTTTTTTTTATTTATGTAGTTGTTGTAGAAACAACACTAGAGAGAAGTGTTGCATGCAGAACATTCCAAAGTTTCACGATCGAGATCAAGTTGAATTCCTTTCTTGTTGAGAGGGAGTGTTGAAAATAGCAATAAGAAATGTTAAAAATAGAATCCAGAAATTGCAATTTAATTTGTCCTTGAACTAAATTGCAAATAAAAATTGTAATTATTTTCTCATAGCAACTTGTAATAGTTAACTAAGTTAATTTGACTTAGTTAACTTAGGAATTTCGAGTTGAAGTATTTTCAAAGTCGTGTATATGTTCTCCCTAAGTTTTAGGGGTTGAGAATGAGTTTATTTATGATTTGTAATTAGATAAATCAGGTTACTTAGTTATGGTCAATTAAATTAGTTCTAATTGTTTATGGTACTAATAGAGGATTAGTAGTCAGTTGGTACACTGGTGCATCCACAAGTGTTACTCCAGTTAATTGAAGATTCCCTCATCAGAAACTCATGCATGTCAGTTCAGAGAAAGACCCAGTTGAGACTAGAGTCCAGGGACAGTATACTATCAGTTGTATGATTTACTAAGTTGTAAATATCATGCATACAATCATAGAAGGACCTAATTTTGGATTGCGCATTTATGGATAAGGAATTTACCTTTAAATATGATCTCATTCTTAGGAATCGTGCAAAGAATTAGAAACTTGGAGTCTTGAAAATTTGGCTAAGTATTGGCCAAAGGAAGTTATCATGTGGATTTGTCAAAGGAAAGGAAGTCATTAAAGAACATGGAGATCAAGTTAGGGTAGGCATTTTGCAACACTCATTTCTACTTTCTCGAATGATGAATACCTGGAAAATTTATCCAAAAAAAAAGGGTATTAGGAAAACCATATAAATTGGGGAAGACATAAGCCCTAAATTTACAGCTCAACGCTGTAACAAATAGTTACTTGAATGTAATCTTGAAATCATGTTAGGAAGAGAACTTTTTCGAAAGAACAAAAAACAATATTAATTTTAATCTCGGAATACAAAAACCCTAAAGGGGTATAAAATTATTTGCTTAGGAGAACATACTTAAACCCACCCTGCTTCATCAAACTTGAAACAGAATCCCCCCTGTGGACTCTAAGCAGTGTTAAATCCTTAATAGGAAAACCCTGACCGAATTGATTAGGAACCTATTATAGTATAGAAAGAATCATTAGATGAATAGAACATATTAAGGAGTAAAATGTCAAACAGAGAACCCAACGAACTGGATCATAGAAAATTAGCAAGGGGGAATTCATCTTTACTTATGGAAGCAAGTCATTAATATTTATTACCAAGAAATCAACGTAGGTGTAGTAAATAACCCTACAAGATTGGGAAAGGACTAGCCATATAGCTCTTGCAAACCAATAAAAATTAAGATAGATAATAAAAAAAAAACTAAAACAGTTCTGAAACCCCCAAAGGTTTGCAAGTGCATTAAGTGAAGAACTTTAAAATACATGAGAACAATACCTCTAGATCTTACACAATCTTGTTGTATTGAAACCCTCCTAGCTTAAGGTTATGATACACACACAAAAAAAGGAGTAATTTCTAGAGTTGCAAAGTCGCTTGAGCAAGAAGGAGGAGAAAAATGAGATAATAGAGGCGGTTGTGGGGGGGGGGGGGGGGTGCGTGGCACGATGAAGATGGTAGCTACCAAAACTAATTGGAATTCCCCACCATCGTTGTTGTTAACCCCAATATGATGAATGTCAGATCTTCTGACAACTCAAGAAGACCGTATATGAAACACGTAATGTGAGGTAGACATCCTGAAGGTGACAACTTAGGCATCTGGAGAGTTCGATTAATATGTATTGTGCAATCAATTAAGGGTTGGTGGAGCCAACATACTCTCTGAAATTTTGAGTTATCATATCCTCGCACCAGAAATTATGCATATATAAAACATGTTAGGTTAATATAAGCATTACAATCAATGTATTCCATATGGGCCTGAGATATAGTAACCCCACACGATAAAATATAAGAGTAAAGCATTCATAAAATAAGTCATAAAGCAAGCATCATGGAGGGATTACTATTGTAACCTTTATTTAAAATAAGTAATCTACAATTAGAACCAATTAATTAATGATTATATTACATTTATATGTCAAGTAAGTTAAATAATAAAAAATAAGGTGTTAATCGAGAGACATTACAACCACATTTATTAATATAATTGTGTTGATTACTAGTGAAACCATACAATTAAATGGTTGGTTGATAAACATCAAAACACTTACTTCAAAATACATGTCATGTTGCTAAAGTTTAAAAAAACAAGAAAATTAACTAAATTATAACTTTATTTTCAATTTTATTATTAATATTATTAATGTAAGAAGAATTAATATATAAATTAAACATATATCCATTTCAAAAAACATGTAAATTTGGAGATTTGCCCCACTTTACCATGGATGTTCTTATTATGTAAATAGGTTTTGTTACCATAGGCGAATACCATGACTTATCAATACCACATACCCAAAAAGCCATAATTTAATTACCATATGGCACTTATTCATATGCCATTTTTTTTAATTAATCAATTTAATTAAAAGCACAAAAAAGACATAATTACTTTGAAGATAATATCAACTTTTGATTTTTAAATACTACTGAGAATATTATAGAATATTAGGTGGAAATTAAATCCTTACTATCCATTTAATAATTATTGATAATTAAATTAATTAGTTCTTTTACCTCAATTGAACCATAACTAAACAATAGTGTGTTTGTGGATTAGCATATTGTAGAATATAAGTTTATTTTGCTCCAGTATTGATCGAGTATAATGTTTCATACTATTTTTATTTTACTTGGCATTACAAGTCAAACAAGAAGAACTATATGACATCTCGTTGGACGAGGAATAAGAAACTAGAGTTTCTAAAGGAGGAATAAGCAATTTGGAAAAGATATGAGCCTCAAAAAAGAGGAGGAGATGGGAAAAGCTATGAAAACCCTTGTGCGGTTAGGGTTTTTCCCTAGTTGACAAGCCTATGCTTAGATCGTGTAGATTTCTTTGCAGATCTATGTGGCACTCTTATCAATGGTGAATCTCATGGATTTAGCCATGAAGATAGTTTATTTTGCATGAATGGTTTCTGGAAAAGCAATCTCTTATGTGGTGTCATATAGTTCCATTTTGAATTTCGGATATGTCTCTCAATAATTCAAGAAGTTCCCTTAATGTTTCTTTGGATGAGAAAGATTTCAGCTATGATAAGCTTTTTTCGAAGCAAGGTTTAGTTTGCAAGTTTAATGGATTTTGGATGAAGCTGATGGATTTGCATAAATGTATCTCTAAGACATAGAAACCTCATTTAATGGATGATCTAAAAATTTATCCCATGGCTCGGGGTTTTTTCATTGTTGTTTTCAACAATATTGATGACAAGAAGGTCATTTGCAAATCTAGGCCATAGTTCTGGGGTAGTGTCGGTCTCTTCATACAACCCAAGCCTCCCACCTTTGATCTAGTAATAACATCAATCTCCACAAATATAACTTGGGTAAGGCTTACCTTTTATCTTTGGAATGTCCAATTTGGGTAAGGCTTACCTTGCATTTTTTGAATCTCCAATCATTATCCTCTATTGGGAATGATCTTGCAATTTTTGTTGCCACAACCCAAACATAGGAAATTATTATAAAACTACTTTCTGCTCGAATTTGTGTGGAGATGGAATTCAGTAAGGGCTTTCCCATTGAGATCAATTTGATGGCCCCAAATTACGTTTAGGTCCAAATTCTCAACTAAAATGTTTCATTTTGGTGTAAAGCATGCTATGCAATGGGACATGTAATAGAAAACCAACCCAAAATGTTAGAGCAACAATGATTGGAAAAATTATCAAAGGTATAAATGGTAGAAAGGAACTCGGGGCGATCATTATGTGATATACAAGGAGAAATAGGTTGAGGATAAGAAAGAACCAAAAGATAAACCGGAAATTGATTCTCCCACAGAAAATGCATCAAAGGCAACAAAAGTCAATAAGGGAAAATCACACGCAAGAGAGGATTCTTTGGGCTCAGCAAAAGTGAAAAAATAACAAACCCTCGTGGAAAATGGATCCCCTCTCAAAACCACAAGGAATAGTGTCAGAAAGAAAACTTCTTGAGCAAATCACGTAAATGACAAAGACTTAAAAAAAAACAACGTGAACTTGTTGAAGAATGGCCCATCCAAATCTAAACATGGGTTGGACTCAAGTCCGGAAGAAAGAAAAATTATTTCTCGAATAAAAATAAGAAATCCAACTAAATCAAAACAAAATTATGGACTCAAGTCAGCAAAACAAGATTTTTCTAAGAAAAAAAAGGTCAGACTAAATCAAAATAAAAATAGTCAATAATAGAATGTAAATGTGTTTGTATACTAAGGAATTTTTGGAAAAAATTTAGTTAGAAAAAAATTCAAATTTTCGTGTCATAAGAAATAAGCACTTTATTCTAAAATAAAAACCTCTATTAACATAATTAAACCTGTTTTCTTTTTAGTGACCAACATAAAAAATAAAAAACAAAAAACCAATAATTAAATTCTCTCCACCTCCCAAACAAAAAGTCGTTATAAGATTTTTGCTACCATGTTCCTACTCCTAAATCCTACCATGAGTGAATTCTTCCCGTAAAAAACAAAAAACCAATAATTAAATTCTCTCCACCTCCCAAACAAAAAGTCGTTATAAGATTTTTGCTACCATGTTCCTACTCCTAAATCCTACCATGAGTGAATTCTTCCCGTGAGAACAATCCACACTTCAAAATATGAGGCCCCTTCGCTTTGAATATTTCCTTAGTTTCTTTCCCCAACAATGGTCCTTGCATTTCTTCTGTTCAGTTGCTTCGTTGAAATAGGACAAAGGAAGAGTGACGAGCTGCTTGTACCCCATTGACCACTTTGTTCTCAGCAATTTCCTCCTAAGAGCTCTCAGCATGGTCACCTAAAGAGCTTTCAGCATTGTGACTACTTACGGTTCTAAACAGAGCTTCAGAGTTGCAATGGATAAAATTTGAACGATGCAGAGAAAATAGTATGATTCTTGCGCAAGGATGACAAGCGCAAATCGAGAAATGGTCCAAATTTTCGTATAAAAAAAGAGAGGTGCACAATGACGAGAACCATGCAGAGGTTCAGTCATGTATCAGGATACTGAAGCGGCGCTTATGGGCTGCATCAGGTATTCCAAAAACTTGAAACACTTAATATGGGATGAACCCACAACAAAGTAAAAATGAAATATAACGTGCAATAAGATACGTTGAACGTTCTCAGAAATCTTGTAACCAAATCTACTACGGGTGAACCACTGAACTGAGAGCCTATCCATGCCCAGTGTGCCATGCCTGTCAAAAGCCTGTGATCACGACCTTCCAAAATATATGACATCATACGGTTTTTAAAAAGTAACCTGATCCAGATTCCATTCCCGGGCTGCTATGTGCTTTTTGACTGGTAATCTGAATCATTCTGAGAGGTCCAGTAGAGGATTAATTTCTTAATCTACGTAGATTATGTTTGGAATCTATATTACAGAAGGATTATTGAAATCTGAGTAACGTTTTAAAAGTATGGTTCGAAGTTTATATTCGATGTTTAATTATTAATATGTCGATACAGCTCAGTCTAGAGAGATGATATTTTATATATATATATATTATTTTATTTTATTTGATAAAAAATATAATAATAAAAAGAAATTAAAGATAATAGATCAAATAGTTACTTTCATATAAAGTTTATATAAAAATAATTGAAAGTAAAATAAAATTTAACAATTAGTCATATATTATATTTGGAGAAGTATAATTATGAATATGATATGGTATTTAAATTTTTTTATTATATAATAAAAAATATATTGTAATATAGATGGTAAATAAAATATTTCAATATTCATATTAAGTGACATAAATTTATTCAATTTTATATAGAAAAATATTAGGTGGGATTAAGTATAAGTTCAGGGGTGTGTGGAATTTATATCAATATTACAATTTAATGTGAAAAAGAAGTACAATTCATGTTGTGTGGAATTCACATGTGGTATATGTTAACTATAAATTAAATATTTAAATAATAGGAAAAAATAAAATAAATAGAATTACAATTTTTCTCATATCTTCAATTTCCATTATGAGTGAGATGTGTGATTTATTCAATTCTTAATATGGAGCAAGAGAAATTTCTTATATTATTGACAGGTGCTTCCTAGTTCAATATATGAATGTATAAAGGATATTTGTAATTCTTTCAATGTTTAATATAGAGTTGGCACTTAACAATTAAAAATATTGATAACAAAAATAATTCATTGTGTGCATGTGTGTGAAGAGAGATTTCCAATAATATATTAATAATATAAAAATATTTCAATCTGAACAATGAGATTGTAAATAAAATAGTTTGATAGTCATATTGAGTATAATATTTCAATGTCAATTATGTATATGATAAAACAAATGAAAAAAAAAATTATAGTTAAAGCATTTTATTAATGTATTGCTCAAAATGAAGGAGATGTATAATCCTTTCCATGCTCAGCATGGAGTTGACACATGGTTTGTGTGTAAAACCAACATAGAGCCATGCTAATCATGGATTTCTCAAATGCAAAGAGGGATTAAAACTCTAGAGATGAAAACATTTTTTAAGTCTGTCACTTTAAAAGAATCTATGTTAATATAATTTTAATGAGTTTTATCCCTCTCAGCACTTGAAAATTTTGAAATTAACAGGGATTTTTGTTGGTATATTTCTAAAGAGTTTTCTTTGAAATAAAATTTTGTCAAAAACTATTAAACATTATAGATGGAGTATTTGAGATTATTTTGTTTTGAATTTAATTAATCAACATTGAAAATACGATTCCATATTAAAAAATAATTATTAAGAATTATCATTATAAAAGGAAATATGAAAATTAAAAATATATATAATATATAATATATATATATGAATATATTTATTTTATAAAAAAATATTTCAAATTCAATTAAAGTTAAAATTATTTAGATTTTGTGTGATGAACCAATTCTTGGTGCAGAGGCTTGCGACGAAAAAATTACATTTCTCTAACTATTCTCCTCGATCGGGGTGTGGTGCTTGAGGCAGGAGGGACAACAGATAGATAATGCGTAGTTTATGAAGGTTAATGGTCTTGGTTGTTGTTTTTACCTACGCCACTGCCCCCCACATGCT